>DVZL01005719.1:0-11865 GCA_018236625.1 Lasaia peninsularis
CGGAGGGTAAGGTAGCCGGTAGACTTGCACATAAGGTCTAACAGCCCGACCACAGGGCAGCGGCGCACCTACAACATGACTAGTGGTGCCCTCACCCTACCTACTTTTTTGACATTGATACAAGGAGAAGAGTAAATAAAAAATCTACAACCTACAAAAACATAACAAAAAACACATTTATTGAATAGGAGTAACCTTTATATATTTATTTTCTTCTTTTTTTAGTATTTGTTGTTATGGCGGCAACAGAAATACATCTTCTGCGAAAATGTCAACTCCCTAGCTATCACGGTTCATGAGATACAGCCTGGTGACAGACAGACAGACAGACGGACGGACATCGAACGGAACGGGTAAAAAACGGAACCCTCTTACTAAGACGTAATAGGGTTCCGTTTTTTAACCTTTGGGTACGGAATCTTAAAAACAAAACGTTGGAGATTGTATGGATGATTCGGGTAGTTCAAGTTCGAACCCCGCTATGTACCAATGAGTTTTTCTAACTTATGCACATTTTCTGAGTGCTCTTACGATGAAGGAAAACATTGTGAGGAAACCTGGATTCATTGAATTCGACCTAAGTTAGGTTTGGGCTTAGTATCATATCATTTAGAACAGGTCAGATGGCAGTCGCTTTGCGTAAAAACTAGTGTCCTAGTCAAATCCCCTAGGTAGGTAGATTAGGTAGGTGACCTCGATACCATCTGATATAATACAGGATAAGACCATCTCTTCTCCTCTCCATAAGTGGTGATCACTATCGTTGGGACTTACACAATTATGTGTCTTCACGCCAACTCACCAATTGGCAATAAGGCTGCTTATCTATATTATTTAATAAGTATTAATTTTACATGATGTTTGTTTATTTTAAAATTAAAATAAATAATCAGTCTTCTATTCTATTCTTCTCCATGTTCACAGTCTTCATCGTGTCAGAAAAAGGAATATGCATTTTTATTTTTAAACAATACTTCAAGTAATTATATAACTGAAAAAAATACAAAAAAAAAACTTGATAAGTAGTGATAAATAAATAAGCTAAAAGAATAATCAAACCATCTTAATTTTCGGATGATTTAAACGCCGCCATTTTAGCCAACAAAACACACAAACAAGAGCGTTTGTGACGTCACCGTCCACTGAGAAGTGAGGACAATAATTTGTCAACGAAGTGAATTTAATTAATTAAAAAAATTAGTGCACTATCCCCATGTGCGAACATTTACATATTATGCCATAAATAAGAATATCAATAGACAAAACGTTGTCACGTGACGTCACGTGTGGCGTTGTGTTTTCGAAATTTGCGAGGGAATTTCAAAAATATTACTTTCAAAGCCTAAATTTTATTACTACACAACTTGAATATTGCTAAAAATATTCTTGTGGGTATATTTCTTCAGCAATAAAGATTACGCGTTATTTTTTTGGGCCATATCTAAATCAGATGCATATTCCCTATGAGAAGAGGTTATATTATTCCTTTGCTTTTCTTCTACTTCATTAAATTGGATCTTATGTAATTTATCAGAAATACGTTAATAAGCCAAGTTCAGAAAACATTTCTCGAATCTGATCTCTCACTCGCCGGTCAATAGATTATCTGTCTCGGTTGTAGGTATCAAAAAACAAACATGACGATTGGTGGATGTGTTTTATGATTAATCTTTGACCTTAGTGACATCGAATCTGGTCGGTCTGCGGGCGAGTAAATTAAACCTCATTCGCCACAAACTAGTAGTGGTGATCAGACGTGAGGCAGAGCTATGAAGTTCCTACTAGCTTTTCTCGGGGCCCTAGCCGTATCTGCGGCTAACCAGCCTACCCAGAGCAAAGTCATCTGCTATTACGACAGCAAGAGCTATGTCAGAGAATGTAAGTATTTGCCGAGCGATTTGCGATTGTTTTATATTTTCTGTTTGAAAAACTTTCTTTTTTTGTGTGCAAGCGGTTTTAAGTATTTACAATTTGATATTCGAAAAGAAAAAAAATGTGAAGCATTTAATATTGTTTTTTTATTGGAGTTTAGTGTTATTTTTAAGATTAAGATATGAAGGCATTTTTAGAAACAAAATATGTTGAAACTAATAAATACAATACTATTTAATAAGGAGTATTCTAAGAAGGGTTTTTCTAGCCTCTTTAAAAAAGACGATTTTGAATTTTACACTTTTAGACTATGTATGTAATCGTAAAATGCTAAAGGGGGTAAAAATGAGATAGATCCCTGTAGGATGTCCTCAGAAATCCTTGAACAATGCTATTGGGATTATTTAATAAAATTATTTGGAGGTCATTTTTCAAGTAATATAGGATCGAGTCCCTTGAGATTCATGAGCTCATACAAGTGCGAACTCTGCCCAACACGATGTATGTATGTATGTATCATTCCTTTATCAGAAAGACTATAAAGGACTGGCTTTCCACCCACGACTTCACTCGCGGTTATTTTCGTATAATACTTATTGTGTAAAAACGTATGTACTCTTTTTAATGTAGTATATTAAATGTACGTGGTATAAATTCTGATTTCTGATGTATAAGCTATGTCATTGTAAAATTTGGTGAAAATACGTTTTGTAGTTTTTGCGTGAGAAAGTAACAAATACACTCACGGACATTTGAAATTTTAGTAAAATGCTAATCATAGATATATTACACACTAGCTGTGCCCGCGATGTCGTCTGCGTTTATATTTCATTAATTATTTTTATATATTTCTAAAATAAAAGTAGCCTAAGCCATTCTTTGTTAGTAAAGTACATTAGTTGTCTGCCAGTGAAAGTCCCGTTAAAATTGGTCCAGCCGTTTCAGAGACTAGTAGGTACAAACAGACAGACAGACAAAAATTCGAAATAATACCGCTTTGGTATATATTCTGTACTTTGCAAAGATACATATTTGTTTAGTAAAGAGCGGTTATTTTCATATTACATACAGACACTCCAATCTTTTTAATTTGTATAATTTTGTTTATAGATTAAGGTAGACAAAAACAAGAGACAAAGAAGTCTTCTATATTATATTAAGGTCGTTTTAATGAAAATCATTGTTTTGCACACTTAAAAAAATACAATTTTTTGATAAACATTTACATCAAATTTATTATTTTTTAAATATTTTATTTGTTAAATTAGTTTTGTATACTTCAATTTAATTTTAATTTTGAAAATTAATTAATTAACTCAATGATTATACATACATATATTCATGCCAAGTACGTTGTGGGCCAGACAGAGAGCACTGATATATTATCTATTAGTTAACTTTTATAATTTACAATTTCCAGTCCAATTATCCTCATAATAATATTTTTTAAGCATTAAAAAAATAAAAATTATGTAAATCAGTCAAACCGTTTCCAAGTTTAATTGAGACAAACGAACAATCAGCAGACGATTTTTTGTGCTAAATCAATTTATGTAAGTTTGTCTAATCGACATTGAAACATTTATTTGCATATGAAATTGCTAGGTATTAGAATGGTTGGTTTTTGTCAGAACGTTCCTGGTTCAGGGCCACACCTTGACCTTAGCGACAAAACAGGTTGACTGTTTAGTCAATGTTGAGGTAATATTTCGAGCTGAGGTTGACATCGGTTAAAAAAAGGCTTAATATTTTTTTTCCTTGTAGAATAAAGCAAGTGATAGAGTGAAGAATAAAACCGGCCAAGTGCGAGTCAGATTTGCTAACGATGAGTCCGTATGGATCTGTAAAAACGGCAAAAAAAAACACGTTTGTCGTATGGAGCCCCGTTTAACGTTAATTTATTTTTAAAAGCTCTTATTTAACTTGCATTGTATGTATGTAAGTATGTATGTTCGGGTGGAATTTTAGAATTCAATTTTGAAGTAGATATCCTCACCCGATGGAGTTGAAATTTTATATACACGTTTAGTTTGGATGACAATTCCCGATAAGGTACTTACATGACATTATTCTAAATCCAATATGATTGGATTTAGCCAATATGGCGGACCCACCAAGATGGCAGAATAGTTCTTTTTAAAGCACTTCTACAATATGGGTATCAAATGAAAGGGCTCATTGAGAGCAATATGAAAAATTACAAAAGTCTTTTCTAAAATGATTTTTTTGTTATTATGTAGGCTGCAGAAATACATTATCTGTGAAATTTCAAATTTATAGCTATCATGGGTAATTAGATGCTACCAGGTTACAGACAGACGGATAACGGAATCATAGTAGCTAAAGGGTAAAACCGCGATCCTATTGATCGCGGTTTTACCCTTTAGGTACGGATCCCTAAAAACCGTTGAAAAATCTATTGTTCACAATAAGACTTTTTTATGATATTGGAAGGCAAAGGGATTCCCTGATGGTAGGAAATACACGTCGCCTATAGACACCAAAAATGGTAATGATACGATGCCAACCTGAGGCTGTGTTGGAAAGCCTCTTGCGAAAGTAAATGAACCGGCTACCCTACCCTCCAAACAAGAACACGACAATGGCAAGCACTGACGTTATGGTGGCAGGAATAAGTAAGGTTGTGGTACCAATCCGTGCGAGTCTTTGCAAGACTCTATCTAGTCAACGCCACGGTGCTGGTGATGAACAAACATTTGGTCGCTTCTTATGACCGTGAGTACAGTCTAGTACATATAGTTCACTCGTGATAAGAAGGTTATAATGTCTAGCAAGATCCCTGATCATATCGCAGATGATAGATTCTATGATTCTATTAATTGAGGTCATTGCTAGGTTGATGACGTCACTATTTCCGAGATATAGTTCTAGAATATGAGACAATATGAGATGAACTTACTTAGAGTCCCTCACCAGAGACAATATTTTGGAATTAAAAGTATTTATATGTATTTATGGAAACGCTAATTAAAACACTTTATTTTAAAACCCTACTCATTTGCTATATAAATGTACTTGAACCCTACTGCCTATACGTATGTTTACTAGTAGTTAGTTGCAAACCTACTTAACCTATTATTAAGACGAATATAAAAACATCTCTAAAGTTAATAGCCCTTCAGCCGTATATACCTTCACGCCTATTATCCCGGAAGAGGTAGGCAGAGGTGTGCTAGTATATCCACGACTCGAAAGTCCAGTAGATATACTAGAACACCCACGATTAGCCAAGGTACTAGAACCCATGATGTGATACCCCAACCTGGGAATTGAACCCGGGACCTTACGCGGCTAACGGTCTTAACAGGTGACAGCCGTACCGTTAAACCATTATCTTCCTCCTAAAACTATCGGATAAAATATTGGTGTCGTCATAAAAATTTCATGACGTAGACAAACGGTTGTGTTGTTGACGTCGTATAAACTTTTATAGTGACGTAAGCATTCGGAGTAAATTAATTTTACTGACTTCTTTCTTCTTTTTAGTTTTGTAGAATTTGCTGTTCGATTTCTAAATCTACGTGGGAACTATCAACAATCTATACAAAATAAATAAAATTTAATGTCACTTTGTAACATTAAAATAACTAGTACTTTTTACTGAATGCATATTCAATATACATAAGCGGTATACTAAAACATCTTTTCATTATACCATTTTTGTTTGTTTGTATGTTTCTTACGATCAATCTCTGGAACCAATGGACCGATTTCGACGGGACTTTCACTGGGGGTAACTGATGTAGTAACTTAGGCTACTTGTATTTTAATTATTTTAACGCGGAAGAAGTCACTGGTACAGAGAGTTCAATACAAATATTTAAAAGATTACCTCGGTGATCAAGCGTATAGGCGTAGTCGATATACTTTCACGCACGAGGTCCAGGGTCCAATTCCCAGGCTGGGTAACTTGTTTTATGATTTTTACAGAAGGTATACGTAAAAAACTTGTCTCGTCTTTTTTTTAACTGAGATTGGTTTAGTGGGATCTATCTATCTATCGTCGTCCAATCGTGGGCACGTACATCTACCTACCCCTTCAGGGATATAAGCATGAAGATATTTACTTTATAGTACAGTAATACTCCGGACATACGCAATAGGTGGAACCAAGCGATAGTCGTGCAAGTCAAAATTGCGTAAGTCGGAGATCAATTTTGTATAATATATATATCTAGCGACCCGCCCCAGCTTCGCGGGTATATAATACATGTTATATACATAAAAACCTTTCTCTTGAATCACTCTATCTACTTAAAAAAAACCGCATTAAAATACGTTGCTTAGTTTTAAAGTTTTAAGCAAACATAGGGACAGACAAAAAAGTGACTTTGTTTTATAATATGTAATGATTCTTATAAAGTTAATGTAATGGGGACGAGGGTCTGAAGAAAATAACATTTTAGCATAAACATGTTGAAAGAATTGTGAGATAACAACAACAATTACATAACTACAAATAAAGCAACGTTATTTTGATGCTGAATTCACAGACTAAGAAATTTACTTTTGTACCAATATCAAAACTCAGAAACTGTTGGTTTTGGTTGGTAAAATTAGATCTGAAATTTGTATTTTCAATTATGTTTACTTTACACTTCAAAGAAAGTTATTCTTAGAATCACATATCAAATTTAGTTGGTTTCTTACATGACGTCATTAAGGATAAATAATTGAAATGCACTGCATACGTAAAATTATTCAAACACAAAAATCGCGTAACTCTAAATTCGCGTAAAACGAGGGTATTATTGTATTCAAAAAAAATTATGAACTATCTATCGACAGTAAAAGGTTTTTAATATATAATATCTTCACAAGAAATGCATAAGGTTTTTAAATAAAATGTACCTATTTAAAAGGTAGACAGGCAAATAACAATATTTGACGTCTATTAAAAAGCCGTCTGCATTTTATTTCCGATCCCATATGAAGTCTTCGCCACTTATGGACAGGGAGACATTTAAAATTGAGACTTCTATATTATTTGCTTTTGAATTTGATAAAAGTGATTGTTTATGGAATAATTCAGAAACTAAACGAACATTTAAAGTAAATATATTATACACAACACTTCTACTTATAAAAATCCTTAGATATTTTTAGTTTCGTCGAAATTTGTTTAGTATAACTAATACGAAAAATATTTCGCGTGTAGGTAAGCCTTAAGTAGCTCATACATGCACTAGATGTGCGACTTCATCCCTGTTTAAATTTAATTATTTTATAGTATTCTCAAGTAAAAGTAAACTAAGTTACTTTTTACTACATTTTCTATCAGCCAGTGAAAGTTCCATCAAAATCGTCATTCCAGAAATTAGTAAGAAGCGGTTATTAACACGCTAATCGTGTTTTTAACAAGGATTCGCACTGTTTTTTTACTGCCATTATTATTTTTTTGGTTAATTGATTAATAACATTAATTGAATGTGGATTCAATTATTTTCAAAAACTTGTTCCTAAGTCAAGGTTGTGTATTCATTTTTATGTAAATTACATTTCCGTGCCGGTATCAATCCATTATAATTATTGATTTCAATTAATTTTTTTTTCTAAATATTATACTTTATATAAAAACTTCTAAAATTTTATAAGCTGAAATTTTGTATATCTATACGTGAACAATAGTGACGTAGGATTTTAAATTCAATATAGTGGTTTTAAGAGAAAAAAAACTAATATTTTAATTTAAAATGGCGGAAAAAAGTTTGAATTTGAATTAGTATACCAAGCACTAAGTACGCGGTTTGTAAGTAAGGTCAGCATCAAACTGCTTTGTATTATCTATTTATTTATACTTGCCTTTCCATCTTTTTATTTGAATTTTTTTATGATTTCGTACCTAAAGGGTAAAAATGAGACCCTATTACTAAGACTCCGCTGTTCGTCTGTCTGTCTATAGGTCATCATCATCATGTCACAGATATATGCCGCAGTTATAACAAACAATATTGTAATTTAAAGGAGGCTCCCATACAACAAATGTGATTTTTTGTCGTTTATACAGGTAATACAGAAACATTGTGCGCGCGACTGATTCGCGCTTAGCTGATTTTTTATCGCTATATAAATACTAGCTTTCCGCCCGCGGCTTCGCCCGTGTGAATTATTTTAATAACACAGACAACTTTCAAAAAGCTTTTTTCCGACTTATAATACTTATTGCGTAAAAACATATCCTCTTTTAACGTAGTCGGTTAAAAAGTAGCATATGTCCTTCCTCAAGGTCAACTCTATTTCTGTACTAAATTTCATCGAAATGGGTTCATTGGTTCAGGCGTGAAAGCGTAACAGACAGACAGATAGAGAGAGTTACTTTCGCATTTATAACACTAGTACGGATTAGCTAGTATTATACTGGCCATAGTAGCAGGGCAATGGAAGTTAAGTTCTTTTAGCTCTTAACGATTTTAAAGTACAAAATTTATGAGATTTAGAGTTCTGTAATCAAATGGTAAAACCTAACTGAAAGGGTAAACATATCCACTTACATTACATGCACTTCCAAAGAAACAATTACACTGAAGTTGTATGTGTAAAATGTTGGGTTTTTATAAACCACATTCGGTACAGAACCCTTAGTGGGCCAGTCCGCACTCGCACTTGACCAGTTTTTTATTTATGTCCTCGGCTTATTTCATTGCGCAAGAGCTATGAATGTTTTTGCTTCGAAACAAAGAAATACGCTCTCAATTACTGATTCGCGAACGTACATAATTTTATTGCTTTTTGTTTTTCAATTTAGTCACGATTACTCAGACTGTTTAGTTTTAAGCATAATAGAATGTAATTTTTTACGAAGTGAACAATTTTGCTCTGTGCATTGGGGCCGATTCTGCTTTGAACAAACTATATTTATATATTGTCATAATTCTTGTACTTAAAAAAAATTAGTGCAATCAAAGTATAATAATTAATGAATGAATAAAAAAATTATTATACACCAAAACGCACACATTTTAAAGAACATATAATTATTCTTGAAATAGACAGGCTTATATTAATTGGTATGCAAACGCGGTCTCATCGCTAACTAGTGATCTCTGCTAGACAACCCTTGCAAAACAAAGACATCAAAACAGATTATAGAAATTAGGACATTTGTGCAAATAATAGTATTGATTAGTGTAGGATATAACTAATAAAGTTCGTATTAATTACATTGATTTAATTAATTTAACATGTATACAATGAACAAAAAACAGGCAATGCTTTGTGTATGCAAAAATAAATAATTTAGCCTCAGTAAAAGTTTATTTTTGTTAATATTTCAAAAAGTAATTAATGATTGATATAAAACGTATGTGGGACCACTTCTGAAGTAGGAATATACATAACAAAAATCATCAAACTTTATTTAGAATTGACGGAATAATTGCGTAACAAAAATAAAAAATAAAACATAAGAGACTCTCTTCCTCTTCGAAGTTGGATAATAAAATTAGTAACTCCATAAAGAAAATATCTTAACTCTTATTGAATCAGTGAGCAAATACTTGCATACCATTTAATACGTTCTTAAGTATGGACACTCAGTCCATAGAATTTATCCTTATTTGAAGTATTTAATTTATACTATTCTTTGTTCACCGACATTATTTACATTACTTGATATAACTTCTTCGTATATAAGTTCATATATAATATAATGTAACATGTAATAACCCGGGGGATAAATATCACTTAATGCTAGAATTATATGAGTTTTAAGCAATGATTTTATATATATCCTCTTGTGTGTATATAATATCATTGGTTTTAACTGTTTACAATTTTTATTTAACTTGATCGTTCGTTTGTTTATACGTACATTTTGCCCAAGTTTTGTACTTGTTTACTTATTTATCAAGGATGATAATTATGAAGCAAAAGACACAATATTAAACCTCTTATAGGGCCAGCTATCTCCCTCTCACAAGGCCGGTTTATTTTGAAGTTATCCAGTACAAAAAGAGATAGCAATACTACAGACAGGTGATTATTAGGAGTGTAATTTCCAGATAGTTCTTTTAGCTTCATGCTGATATAATATTAAAATAAATAGAGCAAAATACTTTTTAGAAAAAGCTTTTATTATGTTTGAGTTGCTCTCAACGAGTCCTTGCATTGGATACCCATATTGTAGAAGTGCTTTAAAAATAACTATTACACCATCTTGGTTGGTCCGCCATATTAGATTTAGAACCATGTCATGTGCCTTATCGTGCATTGTCATACAAACTAAACGTGCATACAAAATTTTAGCCCAATCGGATGAAGATATCTCCTTCAAAACTGAATTCTAAGACATACATACTTACATACATACATTGCAAGTTAAATAAAAGCTTTTAATAATAATTACCAAAGATAGTTTCAAAATGAAATAACAGATCAACCAATTTAAACATACTTGTCAAGAGTGGTAATAGATACTATAATATATTATTCTACTCTTTGGTACTTAATTAAAATATTGACAGTTCAAAAATGAAAATCACTTTGATGAATTTGACGTCCGTTGAACGAAGAGTGATGACTATACAAAAGTCTGTGGCCGCAGAATCGGCACGTTTTAATTAAGTTATCTAATTTCGAGATCTATGATGGATTATGTCCGCTATATGCAAATGCATACGACGTGCTACGTATGTAATTTATTTCGTAACACATTTGCTCAATAGTTGCATCTATGGTCTGCTTGTGAATCATTAAACAGCTCGCCTAATTAGCAACCATTTTCTAATCTAGGTGACTTAAATTTGTTATTCTAAGCAATTAACAGTTTTTAATGCAAGCAATATTACTATTATCTACTAACTCTCTGCCCGCGGCTTCTATTTTAATGTCGTCGGTTAAAACGTAGCCTTTTTTTTCTCGACTTTGATTTAATTCATCATTGTTTCAAGTCAGGTCTTTTAAGGAAGAATTGTTTGTCAATTCATACAGACAGATATACTTACTACATTCCCCGTGTTAGTCCGGGTCATCTATGTAGAATAGACCACCTGCCTTTCTACCAGGCAGCTCTTAAGAAGTGAGCATAGGTTATCAAGGTCATTGTCAACAAGACCACTGGTGGTGGAGTGCTTTGCAGTAACTCGCCCGGGTAGGGATCCACCGCCTTATTCCTACCGCAGCAATGACAATATCGTGTTCTGGTACGGAGGGTAGGGTAGCCGGTATACTTGCACACCAGGCTTAGCACCCCGGTCATAGGACAGCGTCGCACCTATGACAACTATGGTGTCAATAGACCGCGGTGGTCTCTTGCCATCGCGAGAGCCGTGTGTTTGTTTGCTTCCTTATTCCATAAAAAATATACTTGTATATATTACATATGAGTGAGATCCGACATTACAAACAGGCTACAGAAAAAAATCAGAGCTAATTCAATAAGATGACCTAAGCGGTCATTGTAGTTGAGAAAACGTGGGATGATTTCAATTCAATACAATTCTAAGACCTTTTGTGCAATCTTGGAAGTTAGTATTCAGTCACGAAGAAATTTAGTTATGACTTATGACTAACGATAATAAAGAGTTATGTCTTACGATACTAAATGTTGTATCCGACAATAATGGTGGCATGTTTGTAGTTGTGTTAATAAGGCAGCTCCCAACCTGTTTTGGGAGGGGGAAGGGCCAAATTGGTCGAGTTTGCCACCCCCCCCCCCTTTAGAGAGTTTTCAGACGGCATAATATTATAGGATTTAAAATGAAAAAAATTTAATATAGAATCTAGCATAGAACACGTTATTATATAAATTATTCATTTTGATATTTAATAATTAAATTAAAGTTAATTTTACAGAGAAGTTTTAGATACTAAATTGTCAAAATATACATATTCATCCAAATAAGCAAATTATATGGTTGTATTATTATTGTTCAGTCAACGATACTGATATGTATACTAATACTAGCTGACCCGGTGAACTTCGTTTCACTGGATACATGAACATCAATCAAACGTTTGACAGGTAAGAACAGT
>DVZL01005720.1:0-11863 GCA_018236625.1 Lasaia peninsularis
TAGGTGGCAAGCCTATCGCCACTTCGGACATATTCCAATCCCGGGCAATGTAATGCTTACTCAGAAAAATCTGAAAAACATTTTAGAAAAGTTGCCCAACCTGGGAATTGAACCCGGGACCCAGCTCGACTAGCGGTCTTAATAGGCGACAGCCGTACCGTTACACCATAGAGCTATCACTGTTCAGTGTTCATAAGATACACTCTGATGATAGACAAACGGTGGAATCCTAGTAATAGGGTTTCTACAATTTGCATACAGAACACTAATAAAACATATTCCAGGCGCCAAATGGATCAATAAACAAAATGGCTAATTGTTTATAACTAAAAAGCCTCCATATTATATCACAATACACATTAATATGACTGCCAAAACATGCCTCGTATCGTGATTAACTCGGAAATTCATTTCAAATATCGCGTATTTTCAGAGCATTATCAGCTTGATGTAAATTTGCATTGGCAAGAGTTCATTTAGCCAAATCTTTGTTCACTGCACACTGCACTTGCGGTATTTATAGTGAATCAATTCTCAATAGATCCTGATATATTTCAAGAAATCTATATTTAGTTGTCGATTCCAGTATATAAATTGTATCACAAAAACATAAATGTGAAAAAGGGTAGCCAAGTTCAACAAATATTATGCTTGGCTGAGGGCTTCGCCGCAAAAATATTGGCATTTATATAGTTTAAATTTGATTCAAGAAGTCATGGTTGCCGGGGAGTTTGTTTCGCTGTTTTTCTCCTGACTGGCGGCTAGGTTTGAAAACAGTGGTAGTTTATGGTAGAGAGGGTAAAGATAAGTCGGAAAATTATATTTATAAATAATAAGGTAATTAGTATTAGTACATTGTAGTAGAATGTTGGTATAATAAACCTCTGCCTACCATCTTGTGGATATTTATGTGACGATATGTATTTTATACATTTTTGACTGGAATTCACTAAGCCAAATCTCCTGCACAATAGAAATAACACACATACGATATTTATAGTGAAAAGTTCCAATAGGTCTTGATACATTCAGGAATTCTATATTTATATGACCTTCCAGTTCGATCAAAATAGTTGGAATGTACAGTTTTGATATAAGAACCTAATAAAAATCCAAATGCTCAATAACTGATTTATAGTTTTATTGCCGGCACTTAGTGATATTCCATTATTATGATTTATAACAATATATATTTTCTAAACAATGATATTTCTAGATTTTAAAGTGTAGCCCTGAAAATACTTTGATCGGCTTTAAGTACTTTTTTTTTTATAAATCTATACTAATAAATGAAATTGAGGTATCTGTAGTATGTAAAATTAAAATAATTGTTTTTATTACATATATTATACCAAAATAATATTTTTTAGAATTTTTGTCTGTCTGTTGTACCCACTAACATCTGAAACGGCTGGACCGATTTTATCGGGACTTCCAATGGTAGGCAGCTGATGCAATGAGAAATAGCTTAAGCTACTTTTGTTTTGGAATTTTATTTTAGAAATGTGAAAATACTTTTTATTAAATAATTTTCAAAACAAGAATCATCAAAATCTTTTTTTGATGGGGGAGAAATCGCGCGATGTAAACATAAAAATCGAATACAAAATAATATAATGGTAAACCTTTTAGAAGTCAGCCAAATCTCGTAATATTATAAATATTATAAATGTGAAAGTCGGTATTCTTGTTTCTTACATCTTCACCTAAAAACTACTGGACGGATTTGGATGAATATTCGGCTACATTAAAAAAAGGATTTTTTACGCTTTGATAATGAACGCAGGTGAAGCCACGGGCGGCAAACTAGTATAAAATAAATCCACCAAATAGTGGACAGAGATACTTAAGTACATATATGGGTGCATACCCATAATTAGCTAACAATATTAGATCCCACGATATCAAAGATGACAAGTCCATCGCCATATCGGAAACAAATATTGAATAAAATTATAAGTTGTTTACTTTCCGGAAATCGAAGTTCGTGCGTCAAAGCCAGACACCAACTAAGTTTATCCGCTAAAAACAAAATAACCAATAAACACACTTCAATAACAATGGTCGTAATAAAAAAGTTTATTTCTTATAAAAAAATATTTGTTCATAATAGTCAACAGAAAAGTACTTTAAAAGTCATAACTTCAAATTTATTGTGCGAATAAAATGGAAGGGATTTTCGGGTCAAGAGAGAAATGTATCTGTTTTGAGTGCTGGCTCGAGATCTATAACCAGCCAGACCTTTATCATTTTATACAACCTAAAGTTTACCATTGAAGGCTTTCGACACAGAAACGCTGGGGCAAATATGAAATTTAAACATCTAGCGATATACTTTTAAACGTTTATCTTTAGTTTGGTTGCCCGTGGCATTGCCCACGAGTAAATAACATTATGTCTTGATACAAATTTTGGCATTGCTATCTTTAAAAAACTTCATTCCCCCTATTAACTCTTTCTACCCCTATATTGCAATAAAAATTAGCCTATGTATGTTATTATTATCTTGAGGAAGATCCTCAAGATCAACTCTATCTTTCTACCAAGTTTCATCAAAATCGGTGTAGTAGTTTAGGAATGAAAGCGTAACAGACAGACAAGAGCTACTTTCGCATTTATAATATTATAGTAGGCATAGTAAGGATTGTATTTATATGTATTTTACGAGATTAAATACTGCATTTTTAACGTATACGTAGGTACTATATAATAAGGCCACATTGTCCCAAATTTATGACCACTTAAATAACAACTTTATAATAAAATTTATGTAATTTATTTTTACGAGCAATTTATTTTACGACATACAGAGTTACTTTCGCATTTATAATATCAAGTACGGATATATAAAAAAGATATAATAGATAGTAGGGATACTAGGTATAGTGAGAAATATGTATATATTATATGTATGTATTTTACGAGATTAAACATTGCATTTTTAACGCGAACGTATCTACTAAAATACAATATGGCCGCATTGTTCCAAATTTATGAACACTTAAATAACAATTTTTGTAATAAAATTTATGTTATTTATCTTTATAAGCAATTTATTTTATATACGAGTATGATTTATTTATAACACTTCACAAAAAACGTACTTGAGAGATCCTAGCTTTGGATTTATTGTCTGAGATATGATATGCACAAGGTTTTTGGGTCAAGAGTGAAATGTATCTGTTTTGAGTGCGTTGTAACTGTGGTAGCGGATTGGAATTGATAAAGAAATTCTTTCTTTGATCGAAAAAAGGACCGATAATTAAAAATATAGATTACTCTGAGTTGGCCCTGGGTTACTAACAAAAAAAAACAAAGGGGTAGGCAGAGGTGTGCCAGTAGATATACTAGAAGTAGAAAAAAAATAAAATGAATATTTTTTTCTATTTTTTCAACATAAGTACATTTTTTGAAAAAAAATACATGATGTTATATGAAATGGAATTGGTATTCAAGAAAACAATGATGTCATTTCTTATGCTTTTTACTTACTCTAGTGACATAAAAATAAAAGATAAGACATTTTAATCAGGCCATATTGGTTTTAATCAATATATTAATAGGTATTGACCGTCTATAGAAATGTTAATTATATTCTAATGACACATCTGACAACAAACATTCTTTGTCGTTTAATGGAGTTGAAAGATTTTTTTTCCAAAAAACCAATTTCGTTTGAACAAAATAAATTTTAGTTAAATCTTTATCACTTAAAATGCAGTATAAAATTAAATAAGTATCGGTTAAGGCATTTAGAAGGATTTTTTTAAAAACGTAACACGGGAAATTCATATATAAAAATACATTTTACGTCATAACGCATTAAAGCTAAAAAAATGATGAAAACGGAAAAAAATGTGGTTTGAGTGAAATAAATTGTCACTGCGAGATATTCCTTATCGGGATCCATTAGGCGAGATGTAGCTTTTTGTAACGCTTTTTATTTCAACCCGTGCCGCGGAAAATATTTGAATTTACATTAAATGTTCATGTTTTAATCATCTTTTATGCTGACTTTTTTATGGATTTCATTTTTGAAGTCAAAAATTGGACCGCGTTTCGCAAAAATTTCGTAACTAGCTCAAAAATATGTACCAAAATTAGCATAGAATAAAGTTTTTTCAACCAGTTTAGAATTTAATAATACTGTATCATCATCATCATAAGGTACCTTCACGCCAATTATCTCCAAAGTGGTAGGCAGAGATGTGCTAGTATATCCACGAGTCGTGAGTCCGGTAGATATACTAGAACACCAACGATTAGCCAAGGTACTAGGGCCCTGATGTGATAGGTGGTAAGCCTATCGCCACTTCAGGCACATTCCGATTCCGGGCAATGTAATGCTTACTCAGAATAATCTGAAAAACATATTTTATGAAAAGTTACCCGACCTGGGAATCAAAACCGGGACCGCGGCTAACGGTCTTAACAGGCGACAGATGTACCGTTACACCACAGAGGCGATTATCATCATCATCAGCGTTAATGTTGGTTGTTCTTCATATGTGATCGTGAAAGCACGGTATCCACTTTCCAACATTTTCTTCTCCTCTTTGCTCGATCTCCAGCATCCCCAATAGTAAAACATAAATAAAACACACATCAGTAAATCCAATATTATTTAAGTTATCTCAATAGTCATATTATATATGAAATGAAATGAAATTTATTTATTTGCAGAATATGTTTGTTAAAAGTTGTTACAAATTAAAAGTTTTTAATTATACCAACATATTCTACCACAATGTGGTGTGCAAATATGTTAAAAACATAATTTATTTATGAAACAATATATTATATAGTAGTTATTTTATTATCTGTAGGAAAACATTATATTACACGACTTATTTTAACCCTATCTACCATAAACTACCAAACCTAGCCAATTCCTACCGTTTCCAAACCTAGCCAATCAGGAGAAGAAACAGCGAAACAAATTTGGTAAGACCAAATCAAATATGTTATCTCAAGTCATATTTTTCTTTTTTTAGTTATATTTTTATAGAGAAAATAGGCATCAAATCATCGTTCCTTTATAATAAGCTGATGATGGAAATCATGACCCGGTGTCGTACCACTTTCTGCTCAAGCATGTAATGAATAGCCACCTTCTGCCCATTGGGCAGACAAATAACTTTGATATACAGCCATAGCAGTAAGCAACTAGTAATTTATGAATTCTGAAATGTTATGAAAATCTAAGGGTAGTTTATGAATTTTGGACTATAATGTACCAAAAATAGGGACCCGAAATCCTAATATTAGCTTGATAATATTTTGGTCCTGGTACACAAATAGTGTGACAAAAAAGGGTTTGACACCTTTATCAAAACCGGAACATTATCGAGCTCAAAGCTTTATAAAGAAGAAATATTCGAACTCCTGGGACAGGGTAACTGATTCTTAATCGTAGGGTTGCCAACTTTTATTTATAACAATGTATTGAAATTTAAAAAATAACATATTTTATTCTTGTTGCTTTTTTATTTCAAATTAAGATCTGCCTAGGCAGATTATGATACGGCATATCATGATTTGGTCGATTTTGTGATATCTGCTATACATACAAATAGATATAGTTGGAGTGTCTGTATGTAATATTAAAATAACCGCTTTTCTCTAAATGCATGTGTATGCGTACAAGGTAACATTTTTTTATTTTTTATCCGTCTGTCTCTCTATATATATCCTCTAATCTCTGAAATGACTAGGCCAAAGCTGTTGTAATAAGGAATAGCTTCTATTTAAATTAAAATAATTAGATAAAAACGGTGACGAAATCGCGGGCGCAGCTAGTGCTCCAATATAGCTAGCTAGCTTCCTACCTCGATATTCGCATGGGTTTTAACAAAATCCTATCGCCAATATCAGGGATAATGTAAGAATCCGGAAAAAAATTTTCCAAACCATCCATTACTTTAGCTTATGTATACAATGAGGTTGGCGACCCTATTTATAAGATGGCATTCTAAAGCCTTCCCGCTGATCTATCGAGTGATTCGACTCCTTGTAAGTGAATATATATTTCCAATTTTGCAACTCCGAGGCAGTCACACCGAGAAAAATTGCCTAATGTCGGTTACGGTGTGAGATTCGTGACTTTTTGATGCTTGAACTAAAATTTATACGCCTGTAAAAACCGAGATAGGTAGCTTATTTAAATTTGTTTCATGATGCTGAAATATATGGTGATTTTATAATATATCTTTATTAAGAGTTTGTATGTGGCAAACTTGGTTTTTCGCGTATACACTGATTGTATTATACAGGCTGTTGTTTATACTAAAAATAAATTTATGATAAAATTAAATATTCAAATCTTATGGCCTCAAAGACGCAGTATGTTACCGTGCTACTGCAGCTAAAGGTACCAGGAAATTGCGAAATAATAAAGCTTTATTTAATTCCATACAAAATTACACTAAAAATAAAAAACAATGAGATATTTATTACATTTAACATATTATGTCTACATTAATTTATTAATTATGCATAATTTAACTGTCTACTACTAATTAAATTCAATTATTTATTTACACAGTATGTTATTAGAATTGAAATTTAAATATCATAAAAATAAATTATTAAAATAAATTGGAAATTGTCACACACTATTACAAATATTATTGTTGTATGGGGTCCATACAGTGGGATTTCAGGTAAAAGCCTCATCCAAGTTGTACAATATCTCTCTGTCTTTGGCGGCGTTCATCCAATTTCTTCCAGCTACTGACGCTATTTCGTCTGCCCACCTGGCCTGCGGACGACCTCTTGCTCTATTTCCTCTCGGTCCAGACCATTCTACAGCTTTTAGGGTCCATCTGTTGTCGTTTAGTCTTGCCACATGACCCGCCCACTTCCATTTCCTTTGTAGGGCAAAGGATAAAGCATCTATAACTTTCGTTTTCTCGCGAAGGTCCACAGTTTTAATCTTATCCTTGAGTTTCAAGCCCAAGCTGCTTCGTTCCAGTCTTCTTTGGGTGGTCTGGATTTTGCTACACGTTTTTGAGTCGAATGTCCAAGTTTGGCACCCGTAGGTTAAGCATGGGAGTAGGGCCGTGTCCATGGCTATTTTCTTAAGATATATCGGCAATGGTGATTTAAATATTTCTTTAAGAGTCCAGTATTTGGTCCACGTAATTGCAACTCTCCGATCTACTTCCTCAGAGTTTCTAGTTTTTTTAAAAGATATTTGTTTGCCTAAGTATATGTAGCTGTCTACGTATTCGAGAGGCGTGTCATTAACCATGATTGGTGAAGTGTAGTGGTTAGTCATTATTTTAGTTTTTCCTAGATTCATTTTAAGTCCAACTTTGGAGCTAGCCTGATGCAATTCATTTGTCATGAGATTTAAATGGTGTGGACTTTCTGAAAACAAAACAATGTCATCAGCAAATCGAAGATGGCTTAAATAGTTTCCGTTGATGTTTATACCTCTTTTGGACCATTGCAAGTTGTTCATTACATATTGCAGAACGGCTATGAATATTTTAGGAGATAATGGGTCTCCTTGTTTTACACCCCTCCTAATACTGAACGATTCGCCAACTCTATCTAGCCTGATTCTACTTGTGCTGTGGTCATAAATATCTTTTAGTATATTAATATATTTTTCATTTATATTGAGTGATTTCAGCGTTTCCCAAATGCTTTCGTGTGATATTGAGTCAAAAGCTTTCTGATAGTCGATGAAGGCTATATAGAGTGGTCTACGGAATTCTAGGTATTTCTCAATTATTTGGTCAACAACTTGGATGTGGTCGACTGTGCTATATCCTCTTCTAAATCCAGCTTGCTCGATTTTCTGTTGTGCGTCGATGTCAATAGATATTCTACTAAGTAGACAGGAGGCGAATAGTTTGTAAAGACAAGGCATTAGGCTTATAGGACGGTAATTTCCTATGTCTGCTGGATTTCCTTTCTTATATAGTAATGTAATTTCAGATTCCTTCCAAGGATGTGGTACCACTTCTTCCTCAAGTATTTTGTTGAATAAAATAGTAATTGATGTTAGTAATAGAGTTTTGCCGTATTTTATACATTCATTTGTAAGGCTGTCTGGGCCTGGACTTTTTTCCGGTTTAAGTTTATTGATTTGTAATAGTGTCTCTTCTTTTGTAAATTGCTGTATAAGTGGGGTGGTGGTACAGCGATGATAGACTCTAATTGAGCCTGAGTTATCTGGCTGGCAATATAACTTGGCATAAAAACTAGTAGCTGTTTTTAAGATGTCGATGCGAGACTTTCACATGGTAGAGCCATCCTGAAGTGTCCATATCCACGTTTTTGATTTATTTAATTCTTTATACGCTTTTTTTTGGATGATCTTGATTTTTTGAGGTGTCTTTGGATTATGTTTTTTCTGTGAGACTTAAAGCACCTTTTTATTTCTTTGTTGGTGAGCTTATAAAGAGTTTTTAGTTTTTCTTTCTCTGTTTAGGCTTATTTTGTAATTCACTACTTTCCTTCATAAGCTTAAGCGCTCTCGCAGACAAAATTTTTCTTTTTTCTGACCCTCTAATAAATAATAATAACATCTATTTAAGCTCTGTTTTATGCAATAAATATTTTTTTATTATTGCGAAAGGTACGATAGTTAAAACTTCATCGCATCGCAAAGTCTCTATTGTGTAATATAAGGAATATATTACGGTTTTTTCGTAAAATAAAAGTCAATAAACATTCTTCTTCCTTAACCGTATCCTGTTTTTATATTTGATGATATCGGGGTCGGATACCTATTCTAATAATTAGACCAGGATGCTAGTTTAGTAGAGTGACTGCCGTCTGACATCTACAACCCATCTGAAACTGGTATTTCGCGGCGTAGAACCTGGACTACCAGAAGTGAAAACCACCGAGGCTCTCAAGCACTCAACCAACTGTCATCAATTGTATATATTGTCTCCTCTGATCTGGTAATCGCGTAACAGTCATACACAGAAACATACAAATGAGTAAAGAACATTCTCTTATTCGAAGTTGGTTGACAAAACAATTCTGAAAGGTTAAAATTCTAAACATTAAAATCTACTTGTTTTGTAAAATGTAAATCCTCGTTCCCTTTTCCTACAATTAAATATATGAAGTATACGTGTTCACGTGACAAACGTAATTCGTACATTTCATGTTTTACTCGCTTTGATACTCGTTAAAATATGAGTTTGTAGGATAATTAAGTATTATCTATGGTTAAATTACGTGCAGACTATCAATACACGTTTTAACAGAAATACAATTGTTATTTTAAAAAATACCGCCAAAAAGATAAAATTGTGCGACTCGAACATATTTATTTAACAAACCGGCGTGTTTGTATGGCGATAATAATGAAAATTGAGAAAAGAGATATGATTTTTTTAAAAATAGAATGTTTAACAATCAGCCAGTTTCAAAATGGTCCGCCTGCTACAGAGTAAATATATATCTAATGTCAGTAAAACTGAATTGCATTTCTAGGGCAGTAAAATAAAAAAAGTTCACATGTGATTAAGGACTTTATCTTTACTGAACCAAGACGTGTGTATAATATTTTTTATATCCCGTGTTGGTCCGGGTCCTGTGTGACATAAGAGGTGAACATAGGTTAACTGGGTCACTATCAACATGATTACTGGTGGTAGAGTGCTATGCAACAACTCGTCCGGGTAGGCATCCATCGCCTTATCTATTCCTGCCGCCATAATGACATTATTGTGTTCCGGTCCGGAGGGTAGGGTAGCCGGTAGACTTGCACATAGATGGCGCTAAACATTAGTCAGGTTGTATTTAAACGCTTTTTAAATTAGATGTCGTAATATCACAGGGAAGACACTATTTTAATAGTAATTAATAGACTTTAATACAAAATATTATTAAAATCGGCTCTAACAGTTTCGGAGAAACAAAAAAGTACATGTACGCCTATTGTTCTCGAAGGGGTAGGCAGAGGTGTGCTAGTATATCCACGACTCGTAAGTCTAGTAGATATACTAGAACACACCCACGATTAGCCAAGGTACTAGGGCCCTGATGTGACAGGTGGCAAGCCTATCGCCTGCCTTCAGGCACATTCCAATCTCGGGCAATATAATGTTTTACGCAGAATAATCTGAAAAAAATTTAAGAAAAGTTGCCCGATCTGGGACTTGAACCCGGGACCTTACTTGGTTAACGGTCTTAACAGGTGACAGCCGTAACGTTACACCACAGAGGCGATTGAAACAAACATAACTATTATAAGCATAGAATATAGTTCAATATTAATAGAAACAAATTAATGTCACATGTCAAAAGCATCAATAATCGTGTCACAAAACGTCCGCGACACAAAAATAAATATTTATAAACCATGTATTGTGAAATATTGTACGATATTTAAAATGCATAAGTGTGCCCTCTATATGCAAACACAATACATATTAAATAAGCCCAAACCGTGTGCTGCTAATGGATAAGTTGATAACTAAAAGCTTCTGTACGTCACTGCTAAAGCCATACTAATGTTCAAGGCTATGATTTACTACGTACTGTGACTGACACAAATCTAAATAATATTTTAAATATTTTAGTAGTTCGTTATATATATAGGGTATACCTGGGTTTCCACACGATGTTTTCTTTAACCGTAAGAGAACTCAGAAAATGCACTTAAGTTAGAAAACTCATTGCTACGTGGCGGGATTCCAACCTGTATTACCGTAATGAAATCTAAAGCACCTACCATTAGCCACCGAAGTCTATTATTAACAGTATTCATAAGAGAAAGAATTAAGAAGCGAACTTATTTAACTTATCAAAGAGTATGTTAATGCGTTACAAATATGCTTTTATATTTGTTACTTCAGAACTTTAGACCGGGTGAACCAATTTTGATGTTACTTTTTTACTATTACTTTCCGGATTGTTTAAATTTGGTTTAGTTTTGACTCATCGTAACAGATTAAAATCACAATTTTTGCAGTCCTATTGTTTATGCAAACTCGATAGTGTCAAAATATAAAGTTTCGTGGTTTTATATTTGACAACGACAAACTTTAAAACTTTTTTTAATATTTTACGTCTATGCATCTTGCATCAATTTTCTTTTATAAACTTTTTACTTAGACGGCATTATGATGAATTTAAAATCGGTTCTTTGTTGTTTAACTGTATTTAATACAATAGATTATCTGCCTGGCAAAAGGTGACATAGGTTAACTAGATCACAACCAACAAGACTGTTGATTTCTATACAATAATTAGCTCTGGGAGTCAAAGTTTTACTTCTGCCATATTGACATTTGTCGTGTTTCGTTTCTGAGAGCAGCCGGTAGACTTGCAGATTAGGTCTGAAATATTGGCCTTAGAAAAGCGATGCATCTACATACTTTTTAAGGGGTAAAACAGCGAACAAGCACATAGGTCTCCTAATGGTAAGAGACAATCTTTACTTATAGACCATATTACCATCAGGAGAGCCGTGTGTTTGTTCACTGCCTTGCCTTGCCTCATACGTTTCAGATATCTAGAATATACATAAAATAAGAATGTATATTTAACTCGTCTGTACGTCAAAGTGGAGAGAAAGTTTTGTTTTACTCATATGTTAGAAGTTTGGCCTAAACAGCTGTACAGAAATAGTTCAAACTTAAAAGATTAACGATGCTTTCGGGATCGGTTTAGAATATACATCAATTTATACAGTATATAACTATGTACAATACACACTATGTATATACATATATATATATATATATATATATATATATATACATTATAATAATGGAAGGCAAACAAGCAGACGGATTTCCTGGTAAGAAATACACCTAGTCAATGTCACGGTGTTGGTGACAATAGACCCTGTGCTCGCCTCTTACGAGCTGCCTGGGTGGAAAGCAGT
>DVZL01005721.1:0-11863 GCA_018236625.1 Lasaia peninsularis
CTATGACGAAGGCGGATCCCACCTCCGCCGACCGCACCGCTTCCCTTAGGTCCCTCCCACTAGCTACGACCAGAGTGTCATCCGCGTAGCACGCTACCCGAATATTGTCAGGCAGCGTGCCGCGGAGCACGTAGTCGTAGCAGATGTCCCACAGGAGTGGGCCCAGAACGGACCCCTGTGTGACGCCGCAGGTGACGCGACGTCGAATTGTGCCGTCGCGTTCTTCTACCAGGACCTCGCGGTCCTGGAGGTAATCGGCCAATAGTTCCCGCAAATACAGGGGTACTCCATGATAACGGTGCGCCTCCTGTATTGTTCTATGCGGAAGACTGTTGAAGGCATTGGTGATGTCCAGAGATACAGCCAACGCCTTGTCGCCTTCGCGAACCGATTCTTGCGACCAGGCCTTGAGCCAAGACAGGGTGTCCAGGCAAGATCACCCCGTCCTAAACCCATACTGTGCATCCGACAGGCCAGGCCCCACTCGCTCGAGATGCTTGAAGATGAATGACACGTGAAGCCACCACGCGTTCGAGCAGCTTCCCCGCGTCATCCAGCACGATGGGCCTGTACCCGGAAGGAGAATTAAGTGGACGATTCTCCTTCTTTAGGAGGCACAGCCGGCCTTCCTTCCACAGTGTCGGGAATCTTCTCGTCGCCAGACAGGCGTCGAAGAGCCCTCGAAGCCGTGGCTCTAGATGCCCCAGAGCGATGGCGAGAGCTCGCCCTGGGGCCCCGTCTGGACCCGGTGCGGTCTTCTTGCCGCTTAAGCGGCCAACGGCTGCCCCCATCTCGGCGTTCGACATTGGCGGGATGGAGGGCACATCGACCGCTTCCCCACCTAGCCTTGCGGCTGAGACAGCCATCGCCCGAGGCGCAAACTGGAGGAGGGCTTCGGGAAAAAGCCCACCCAGAACCCTATCCAGTAACTCTGGTTCCATGGAACCCATGTGGGAAGCCTCTCTCCAGATTTTCTTCCGGACAGTTCTATACGGGCGTCCCCACGGGTCCCTATCCAGGCTCTCCAACACCTCCCCCACGCCTTGCTCTTTGCCTCCCCGATCGCCCACTGAAGGGCGCACCTCGCTTCGCGATACGCACCGTACAGCCGGCGCTCGGTTTCTAGTTCAGAGGCAAGGAGCTCTCCGTCCGTGCGGCCGTGACGCCTCCTCTGGATTTGAGTACACGGTCGCCGCGCCACTGAGCAGGCAGCTCGGAAATCAGCGATCTCCAAGCTCTACCAATACACCTCCCGGCGGGGTGGATGGTTTATAACGCGTGGCATGGCCGCGTCACAAACCGCTGATAAGGCCGCCCGAAAGCGGGCGGCTGCGGCGTCAACAACCGCAACCACGGCGTCAGAGGCGGTCGCGCAGGCCCAGCTAGGACAATCGCCGCTTCTTCGGCGATTATAGGGTCCAATTAGCGTAAGGCCCCGCGCCTGCACCTTATCCGCGCCTCTCTCCTCTCCAGAGATTCAGAGGTAGTGACCCTAAATCGGATGTATTTATGGTCCGATAGGGTCTCTGCCTCTGTTTCCACCCTCCAGGCTCGAACCCGGGACGCCAGGGCTGGAGTAGCGAACGAGAGATCTACGACGGACCCCCCATTCTACCTGACGTACGTATGGGCAGACCCTCTGTTTAGTAGGGTCGGTTCTACTGCGACGGCCCACTCCCGCACCACCTCCCCGCAAGTATCAGTGTAGGGGTTGCCCTAGTCTCGAGCTTTAGCGTTCAGGTCCTCCATAAGGAGAACCTGACGTGGCGTTTGTCTCCGGACTGCCGCGGATAAGAGATCTGTGAAGATCTCCTATCCGCGGCATCGATCAATCGACGGGAAGATTGGGGGAGAAGTACACGCCAATCACCGTGCACTCCTCCCAACCAACGACATCGTACCCTGAACCCCTCTTTATTGCCGAGAGGGGGAGTGAGCCAGTACCCGAGCCATTAATTACGGCAGCGGAGCCATCGTGGTCCCCCACCCAGTCAGAGCGTGAGTGAACGTAATATGGCTCGCAGCCACCGCCAAGGTTATTTCCCACTGCACCAGGGTTTGCATGAAGAGATCTTGAGCCCTGGTGCAGTGGTTTAAGTTCGCCTGTAGCAAGTTGCAATGTCCAACCCTATCCATTAGTCGGACATTGCAACCTCCTCAGGTTCTGCCGGTGCGTCAGACACCGCAGCTGCCGGCCTGTTCGTCTCAGTTGACGTACGAGTAACAGGCTTGTTTTTCACTTTTGGGGGGACGCATTTTTTCCCCCCCATAATATGCCCGCAGGACTTGCCCACGTCCGCACATATCGCGCAGCGTGGGTCCGACTGGCATGTCGCCTTCTTGTGACCTGTGCCCCCGCAACGGAAGCATAGGTCACCACGTTTGGCAGCTGCCGCCGTGGCTGGGCACTGAGGACCCGCGTGGCCCAAGGCCATGCATCGGAAACACCGGAGGGGCTTAGTCTCCAGTGCTCCTACCCTCACCGAACTCCATCCAATGAGTAGTCTGCCCTTCTGCAGAACTACTTTTGCCGCTGCTACAGGGCAGGATACTCGGACAGAGCCAGTGTTGGTATGCCCCCACGTTATTTTGCCTACCCGCACATGTGACTGACCAGCTTGGGAGACTGCCGCCATCACCGTTTCCGATGTGGCCGCGTCGTCAAGGCCCACGATGCGGAGATCCGCTAATTTCACAGGTCTGACGATATCGGCCACCTCGGCTACGAAGCTTTCGAGTTTGCTTGCGAGCTTGTCAGCTTTTTCGTTACCTTCAGTGCCCGAGATTTTGAGTATTCTGGCCGGCGAAGAAAACGAGCTCAGAGCTGAGACTGCGGCTGTGATTATCAGGCTAAAGCCCGCCGCCGCCTCCCTTGGAGCTATTTACGGCTCAATTCTGGCCAAAACTCAGAAGGAGATAAACCTGGTCGAGCTAGGTATTGAACGGGTCTTCTTCCGGGTGACGGCCACGATTTTCTGCAGTTCTCAACTCACCCTTGAGGTTGCGGGATTTAGCCGCAACCTCAAGGATGCAGGAAAACCCAGACCCCGCACGTGCCCGTAGAGCCTGTGCATCGAGGTTATCGATAATAACGGACCCACACATCTCGGACCCGCTGTCTGGACCTCTGTCTCCCGTCCCGATGAGGGCTTCAAAAACTCTTCTCGTGATCTCGAAGCCCCCACTTTTTTCCTTCCGCGCGTAGCAGCGGACAACTTGGCAGGCAACCCGTGTTGGTCCGGGTTCCGTTGTAGAATAGGCCAACTGCCTTCCACCCAGGTAGCTCGTAAGAGGCGAGCACATCTTAAAATAAAAGTATCTTAAGCCGTTCCTTATTACATCAGCTATCTGCGAAAGAAAGTCACGTCAACTTCGGTCTAGCCGTTCCAGAGATTAGCGAGCACAAACAGACAAAAATTTTAAAATATATTGTTTTACTATATGTATCTTGTAAACATTAATATGCATTTAGTAAAAAGCGGTTATTTTAATATTACATATAGACAGGTCAATTTTATTTATTTGTATAGATTAGAATACCAATATTACAAATACTTAGATGATATAAAATCCTCGCTTTTTAAAATAGGTATCGGTAGTTACCTATGTCATAGGAGAAGCAGTGACACTTGCACAATTTTGCACAGCGCCATCTTGTAGATATATTTGTGCTCGATAAGACCCGCGACTTGCCAAACCATAGGACCTAATATCATCGGCTAATCGTGGATGAATAATAGTGTGTACCTCTGCCTTCCCCTTCAGGGATATGGTCGTGGGGATATTTATTTATTTTTATTTGTTATTCAAACACTGACATTACATTTATTTTATCCTACTCAAATAACAGCTGTCTGGTTAATTAGTATAGAAGCATAGGAATATTAAAAAATACATTTATTCGTCACATATCACATTGACCAGCGGCTTCGCTCAAGCTTCTTCATTTACTAATGAGGAGGATCAGGGTAAAAAGTAAGTAGAGAAAACTGCAATATTTCCAGCGGTAGTTTCGTCAAAATCAGTCTAAACACTTTAGAAAATATCAAAATGACAAAAAAAATTTTTTTTTCTTAATTTGATACTTAATATAAGTAAGAAGGAAATTGTTGTTATAAATTATTTTTTTAGACCTTACTTATATAATGAGATGAACAAGACATTGAAAATGTTTAATATTAACAGAATAATATTATGTAAAAAGTCTGTGACGGAGTATTCTGATTTAGAAAACCTACTTATTAGCCATTGCAAAATATATACATAATGATACAGATAAACACACGTAGACACACAAGCACATACACACACTACCACCCTTTTTCACACACACACGTACCTACACATACATCCACACATAGTAAAAACAAAAAAATAATATTATAATAAAAAAAAATAGTAACACACTCTACAAAATGGCGATGTGCGAAATTGTCCAAGCACATAGCACAAGTATTTACAGATATTATACCTATTTTAGGAAGCAGGGAGAGTATAATTTCTGAGTATGTGTAATTTGGTGAACTAAATGAATTATTCTTATTTAAATGTTTCAAAAGGTAAAAACAAAAAAGAGATTTAAACTCCGTTGAACCAATACTAAGAAAATCACTGTAACCTTGAACCGCGGTGGGTAATTTAAAACTTTTTAGTTCAAGGCGAATCTATTTCCAGAATAGATCTTGAATCGGCGATACAGTATAAGAATAGGGTAGACCGGGCTTAAATGGAACAATTTCACTTTGTACATTTTAGTCACTTTGAGTACCATTAAGCGACCGAGGGTATTTTTTTTGTCTCACAGCGAATCTATTTTCAAAATAGATCTTTAATTGCCGATACATTACATTAATAGGGTAGACCGGGCTGAAATGGAACAATTTCACTTTATTTTTTAGATTTGAATGCATTTTTTAGAAATATCTCACAATTTATGCACATTTTTCAAAAAAATACCGTAAACCCAGATGGTTAGGCTGAGGTGCAAGCATGCACCTACGATTAGCCGATAATATTAGGTCCCAGATGAGACAGGTGACAAGTCGATCATCCATATCGAGCAGATAATGTTATTTAGATAAACTTAAAAAATCCTTTTCGAGAATCAAACTCAGGATGTTGTGCGTGAAAAACATATTTTTTTTAATAAACTATTTACACATTATTGCTTCCTGTGAAAGACGAAGCCGTTACCTCAACGAAATAAATCAGGCATCATTATGTCTGGTACACAAAACCTTGTGCCATACAAAAAGTTTGATCACGCTTCTATCTTGATCGGTCCCGCTCTTACCATTTCTCGGAGCTTTTTGGTCGGACGATTATTACAAAAATTTCATCACGTAGTACATTAAAAAACCGGCCAAGTGCGAGTCGGACTCTAACACAAAGGGTACAGTACCATATGGATCCATTAAGTATGAAGATAGTAAAAATAGCATTTTGTACATTTTATTAGTATATAATTAGTATTCATTTCGCGATTCATTATCATGTCATCTAAGTGCATTTACCTAGATTTAAATATGCATAGCGACATCTACTGGTGGTAGTGGAAACCACTTAGTAAAAAATAAAGTTTTATGTATGAGAGCTCCCTTAAATATTTTATTTTGTCTTTTAGTATTTGTTGTTATAGCAACAAAAATATGTCATCATCTATGAAATTTTCAACTGTCTGGCTGTCACAGTTCTCATGTAGCCTACCTCCCGTTTAGATTTTATAAATCATAACTATAATATGAGGGATTTGAAAAGAGTGCCAGTTTTTACAAAGAGCCATTTGACTAATGAAACCTCTGAAACTTCTGAAAAGGGAAACGGGCCCCAGTCCTAGATTCGTTCCAAACAAGGAATTTGGGGTGTCCTCACGATATTTTCCTTAACCGTAAAAGCATTCAGAAAATCTCCTTAACTTAGAAAAGCTGATACTTGGCGGGTTTTCGAATCTGGACTATCGAAATGGAACGTTGTAGCGCGTACCACTAAGCCTCTAAGGCTTTAAACTTTTGGATGCGGTACCCTGAAAACCGTATTATTTATATTCTCTACAGCCTTGAAAAGCACATAGCACTGGCGATGTAGACTGAATGTGTATTGAGAATCCTCACTTATTTATTACTTATTATCCTTTTAATTAATTACCCAGCAAGCATTCCTTATATGCTATCTATTTTTTGCTATTATCTATGCCGCTATCTCAGTGAAAACAATTCTTTTTAAAAACCCTACAACTACATGCCTTCACGCACTTTTAATGTTTACGACACACTACTAGATTTAAGAGTGTATCTTCGCCTTATCCCGTATTATATCAGATGATATCGAGGTCAGCTACCTGATCTCGAAAATTTGACACGGGCGTCAATTTTTACACATAGCAATCACTGCCATCTGACCTCTGCAACTTACAAGAGAAACTAGCTCTAATTCAAGACTAGATTCATTTCCGGAACAAAAACAATCTTGTGCATGTTAATCGTCTTCATATAATAAGTAATTCCCTCATCGGCCAATTATACGTCTTTACAATAAACTTCCCGAGCATACAAAAGACCTTTAAATAAATAAAAAAAGGTTATTACAATGTTGCTAAATAAGTAGATGATAAAAATACTTGGAATTCATTGTATGATTGATAATGTTGTATGTATCATTTATATATTTAGAAAATAAGAAAAAGACAAGCCCATTGGATTAACGCGGTGAGTGGCCGCGTTCCGATCCGGTGGCAAATTTTAGAATTATATAGACCCGTCACATATTTATGTTTTTATGGTCTATGCGAATAAAATATTTTGTATCTGAGTTTCCTTTCGATGTTTTCCGGTATCGTATGAAAAATGTAAGTACATAAATTAGAAAAACTCATCGGTACATGACGGGGTTCGAAACTAGATTACTCAAATGACTAGGCCGTCGAGGGTCCAAATAGAAGAACGCTCTAAAAAACTTAATAGAGGTAAAAGTCAATTAATGATAATGTGTCAAAATGAAAGGCAATTAAAATCTTTTAAGGGCAGAATTATATTCTATAACCACATGTAAATATACTTCTATAGGTCCCTTTTTTACTTTCCACTATCTGATCTGAGGTTCATTGTACTAAGTACTTTAGTACCTTCACGTCTATTATCCACGAAAGGGTAGAGAGGTGTTCTAGAATATCCACGACTCGTAAGTCCAGTAGATTAGAACACCCACGATTAGCCAAGGTACTAGGGCCCATGATGAGATAGCTGGCAAGCCTATCGCCACTTCGGGCCCATTCCGATCCCGGGCAATGTAATGTTTACTGAGAATAATCTGAAAAACATTTAAGAAAAGTTGTCCGACCTGCAAATTGAACCCGGGACCTACGCGGCTAACAGTGTTAACAGGCGACAGTCGTACCGTTACACCACAGAGGTTATCCATAGTTGTTGGTTATCCATACTATGCTATAATATTATAAAGTGGTAAGAATTCGCGAGTTTGTGAGCACAGCTAGTTTTGCCATAAACCGAACCGAACCGAACCGAATATCACAGCGATTTAGAAGAAATTGAACCTATGACGTAGCAATTTGAACAAATGAGTGGTAAGTTGATAAGCACTATTTCCTGTGGGGCAAGGGAACGCCTGACAGTTCGCACGACCCTGCAATAAGTTTTAATTGAGTCTGACCGTTCGAACGCAGGAAACTGCGGCCACGGTCGATGCCTAGGGTGACCTTTTATGCAAACATCCATATGCTACCAAAATAACTATAATGACTCAGACCACTTGGCCTTAAGACTCACTCATTGTAGTGAAATGAGTCTTAAAGTAATTGTTTGCGTCGCTCATCCCAATTCATACACACAGATTCTCATCTTTACGCCAAATTTGTCGCGTGGTAGTTAGTGTCGAGTGCCAAATGTTTGATCCCAACTTGCGTAACTTCCTCCAAATTCTTATACATGTATAATACGCGAGTTATTTGTTTGGGATGTGAACTTTAATTCTTATCATATGACCGAACCATAGGAGCTTTAAGCCTAAAGTAACTCTGCATGTCTGTCTGTTAGCCTAAATGCTTATCAGACAGACAGTCAGATTTTTTTTCTCATTTATAATATTAGTAGGGTTTATATTATGATAGTAATATATGCAACCATGAAGTTAAAAATACAATCTGGAGATTACACTCCTAACAAAGACACGTCCCGAAGACGTAGTATTGTTTATCTCTCTCTCAATTGGTCAACCTCTTTTTCTATCAGATTTGTGAAGTTGACAAATGTAAAACAAGCTTGCTTTATGAGAGCGAGAAAGTTGGTGCTATAAGAATTACGGACAGGTAAATGTTAAGGGTACCTCCAAAATGTTGTAACCATTATTTGCACATCTTAATCATCTTTAGCATCGTTTAATGAGCGAGCGTATTTTTTAGTGCACTGCGAATCTATTTTCATAATAGATCTTTAATTGCTGATACATTATATTAATAGAGTAGACCAGGCTTAAATGGAAAAATTTTACTTTTTAAATTTTTTGCCACCTTAGTGTTATTTAACGACCGACCGTATTATTTTTTAAATCACAGTGAATCTATTATCAGAATGGTGCTATAAGAATGAGATAGATGCTTAATATTACGGAGAGGTCAATGTTAAGAATGTAACCAAATATTTTAACCGTCTATTAAGTAATTGAAAATGTCCAATAATAAAGCCTCCGTATTTAGATTCACAATTATATTAATTAAAAATCTATCTTCCGAAACACGGAGACAAACTTGACCAGTCTTTAAGGCTGTTTCTGTTAAAGTTTAAGTATTTAAAGTGACATCAAATTAAAACTTTTTACCTGTTCATCCATAAATGTGAGGAGACTATGGACAAGCGAGTACTTAATGGCGATTTCATCGAATTGCTTCACTCCAGTGCTGAGACAAAAACGTATACCGCATACCACGAGTGCATCTTTTATTACAAACTAGCGTTTATTCAAAACTTAACAATAATGTACGCGCCGGTATTACTTGTGAAAATAAGCTTAACTGTTCTCTGGATATTGTTGAATGCGGTTTTATTTTTAATCAACTTTAACGTAGAAAAATACCGTTACACCTGTATCCGTGATGGAGTAGGCAGAGTTACATATGCACTTACGATTAGCCGATGTTATGTGACTGATAGCAGGTCGCTTACTTTGCCGGGACGAGGTGGTAGAAAGCGAAAGCGATTATTCCCGTTAAGGCGAAGGGACGTTCGTCGTGTGGTTTTAGTCTATATAAGTAGTCGCTTCCCCCGAAGGTCTTTCATCTTCGGCACAAAGCTTTCAAAAAGGAGGAGGTTTTAATCTGTGTGTTTTTTTTTGTATGCTTGCTTTGCGATTCTTAATCAATTTCAGGCGGATTAATCCTTAGTTTGGGTCATATTTCCAAAAAGATTTCATATTTAAAATATTTAAGGGTCATTAGTTTAGTACTTTTCAAAAAATGAATAGCAGTACGTGATAGTTTTTTTATGGGATAAGACAGGGAACAAGTACAGGGTTCCCCTGATGGTAAAAGACGACCGTTGCCTATACACACCAAAGATATTGTAGACGCGTCGCTGTCCTGTGATCGGGCTGTCAGACTTTATGTGCAAGTCTATAGGAAAACCCTCCCTCTGGGTCAGAACACGATAATGTCACAATGGTGGCAGGAATAGGCAAGGTGTTGGGTCCCTACCCGGACGAGTGATGCACAGCACTACCCCCAGTTGTTTTGTTGGTAGTGACCCAGTTAACCTATGCACGCCTCTTACGAAAAACGAATAATATTTTAATTATTATGAATTCCTTGCCACTTGCATGGTTTTGTATTAGTAGGTAGTGCATAGGAGGAAATCTTTTTCTTAATATCTGTATAACGAGTTAATATACAAACGGATATTGTGGTTTATTACATAGCAACTAGAATATGAAGGATACAGGAAAAGAATTATCACCTCTGTGGCCTTGTGTAGTCGGTGTCCGATTTTGACTCACAAAGTCCTAAGTTCGATTCTGTTTTTTTTACTTTATTAATTACATCGGATTGAGATTGAACTTGTGCTCATATGGCGACGTTATGTACCGATCTACCTGTTATCGTCGGCTAATCTTGGGTGCATAAGTGCGTATCAATTTTTTTATCTATTTTGCTTTATTCTAATTGCTATTAGATATATTTTTATTTAATTAAGGTTTTAGTTTTTTTTTGTTTTTTATTATGTATCTAATTTTAGTGTTTCTTTTTTCTGATGGACCGATGACGTCCTTTTTTCTGATGGTCGGCTGGTAGAGAATGGTTATGCTCGTCTTTTAAATACCATATTTGTATATGACATACCTATATAAATTAAAAAAATATGTATCACTGCTTACCGCTTCGAAAATATGGGCGTGACGATATTATTTTTGAATAGAAATTTTAAATAGAAATTTTTCCCCCATGTTGGTCCGGGTTCCGTTGTAGAAGACGAACTGCCTTCCACCCAGGCAGCTCGTAAGAGGCGAGCACAGGATCTATTGACACCAACACCATGACATTGACTAGGTGGTAAAGTTTTGTAACGACTTGCCCGGATTGTTCCCACCACCTTACCTATTCTTGCCACAATAGCACCAGTGCTAGCTATTGTCACGTTCTGGTTTGGAGGGATGGGTAGCCGGTAAACTTTCTCACGCAAGAGGCTTATCATCCCAGTCTCAGGTTGGCAACGCACCATTTCCACCTTTGGTGTCTATAGGCGACGTGTATTTTTTTCCATCAGGAAATCCGTCAGCTTGTTTGCCTTCCTATATCATAAAGAAAAACTTCCGAGACGAAACGTAGCAATATACTATTAATCAAAGTTGCCATTCTCTGGTTCAATCGAGCAGATAGTATAAATTCCTTGGGCAGTAAAAAGTACTATCATAAATGACAAACCTAGAACTAAGACTTATTTTTTATTGCCCTAGGGATGTAATATACATTTTTTACACACAACAATCGATTTTTGGTAATTTTATTTACATCTTTTCAACACTTGTCTGCGTGATATTGTTTTGAGAGCAGTAATTTTCAGCACGATTCTGCCCGAGGCGTCTCACCTTTGGAATGCCGCGAAACTTATTATTCTGACTCGGAGGGACGTCTTAATTAATGGTTTAAAACACCAGAATATTAACAAATTGATATAAACAAACTTTTTGTGTGTTTGTATATTTATAAATACTAAATATAAGATGACAAATGTGTAACTGGAATTTTAGCCTTAAAGATAATTAAAAAATGTATTTCTTAATAGTCATACTTATATTTGTTACAAAACATTGCCCTATATTTTATTTGAAATTAGTAAATTATTAAAATAACCGATCTTTTCTAAATACGTATGTTCACAAGTTAAAGTTAAGTGGTAGTTTATGGTAGACAGAGTTAAAATAAGTCGGGTAAAAATTAACGTTTATAAATATTAAGATATTTAGTATTAGTATGTAATATATAGATTTATAATTAATTGATAAATATAAATTAAGTGTTAAAATATTTGCACACCACATTGTGTTAGAATATGTTGATATGATTTAAAACTTTTGTTTTGTAACAACTTTTAAACACACATATTCGGCAAATAAATAATTTTCATTTCATATCATAAATATACCAAAACAGTTAATTTTAGAATTTTTGTCTGTCTGTCTGTTTGGGTACAATCTGCTTATCTCTGAAACGGCTGGACCAATTTGGACGGGACTTTCACTGACAGACATCTGATGTAATAAAAAATGGCTGAGGTGGCGATACGCTTACCACCTATCATGGGCCGTAGCACCTTGGGCAATCATGGGTGTTTTAGTATATCTACTGGACTCACGAGTCGTG
>DVZL01005722.1:0-11863 GCA_018236625.1 Lasaia peninsularis
GCTGGTATCATTATTTGTAAACTTGACAGATAGATGTGTCAATTTAGTCTCTGAGATGAAAAAATAGACTTTATATCATCCGCGTGTCTCACCTACTCGATAATATTTCTTTGTTGTCATATTATCATTTCAGCCATGTCCGCTGTTGGACATAGGCCTCTTCCATGATATTCCATCTCGGCCGGTGTGATGCTGCTCGGCTCGACGGCACGCCACTCTTATAATGTCGGACCATCTTGTAGGGAGCCGTCCCGCTACTCGAATACCTATTCCATTCGATTGTCCATTGCTAAAACTTGATCGAAATTTTAGAGTTTTGGCAATGGTTAGTCCTGATTGGTACCATCGTCTTTTAATAGAATAGCCACAGCCTAGTGGTAAGTGGAACAATAGAAGTATCACAGATGCGTCGTCGTCGTTGGGCATAATTACGCTATTTCCTTAAATTCTTAGTATTGTCGTGTTCCGGTTAGAGTCAGCTGAAAAAGTAACTTTTCTTAGTCCTCGCCTTTTCCAATCTCTATATCGGATGGTATCGGAGTCAGCTACCTAATCCAGGGAATTTCACGAGGCAAATCTGGCCCAAACTTAGATTAGGTAGAAGTTGAATACACGAGTCTGAGTTTTTCAATGTTTTTTTTGCCTCAAGTGGACTCGAAAAATGTAGTTAAATCAGAAAAACTCATTGGTACATTGTGTTGTTTAAACCTGAACTACCACAAAGGAACTCCAATGCGCTAACCACAACACCATTGAGGCTCGCGGCTGATAAACTTACTTACTTTCCCATTTATGTTGTCCAAATGCGCGGATTTGTTAGTGTCAAGAAAACTATCCGCTTTTCCCTCCGATCTCATAAAAAGGACCATTAACTATTTTCAGGTGACATATCGATGTTAGAAGCGGATATAGTCTTGGGACACGTGACAGGCCAGGATGGAGCCCCCATTCCTATTATGGCTCACCCCCCCGCGACCACGTCAGACCTCACACTGGCAGACTTCCTCACAGCAGTCTCGCAGTACAACAACGTGAACTCGAAGCAGAAGGGAGTCAAGTTGGACTTCAAAAGCATAGAGGCGTTCGAAAAGTCACAGGAACAAATAGCACGATTTAGCAAGCCTGAGGTTGGTTATAAAAAGCCGATTGCGTTAAACATAATGAAAATTTTATAGGGTTAAATGACAAATGGAAATATATTTAATCTTAAATTTCATTATTTTTTGTGCTAAACCGAATACCGAACTAATACATGACATACAAATGTGGTAAATATGTCTGGGGAGACCTAGATTAACATTCAACGACCAAATAACTTTTTAATTTATAATTTAATATAAACCCAGACCCGGATTTAAAAACCAATTTCGTTACACAAATGCAAGTCCCCTTCGGGAATGGAACCACGAGCGTTGGCATAATATCCAACTCCCGTAGTTCGCTAACCTCTAAACCGACGAGGTGATCGGTGATTGTCTAAATTGATATTCTCGCAATTAACATAAAACAATGTTTAATTTGTCAAATCGAGCCACGTGGTGTTTGATCTCTAAATCTATTAAATGAAAAGAAATACTAAAAATAGTCATAGTTCTTTTGTGTCTATTATTATTTATTACGTAACGTAATTTAATAAGACAAATATTTCAAAAGATCTGATTTAACGACGAAAGTACCCCGATTTATTTACTCAAAAACCCTGACTCTTCAAAGACAACGTTGAATCTTACATACAATGTCAAATAAATAACCTTTTTTGCTGTGCAATCGGGAGAAAGTGTTGCCAATTTATCTAAATACGTAGAATTAATAATGCGTTCATATTCCGACGGTTTGTGTTATCCGATCCTGGAAAGCGAGAAGTCTAAATATATGTACTTCGTGAGTCATGAAACAAGTTAGCTTGTTAAGGGATAATTGTTTTGAGCACATTCATACAATTAACTTTAATTGAGTAAGAATAACGATAGTGTTGAACTGACGCTAACAGCTAAATACCCTTTCATTTTTAAACCGACGCCAAAAAGGAGGAGCTTTTCAATTCGTAGGTTTTTTTACATTCGTTACGCGATCACTCTGTCCATTTCAAATGTATTTTGATGATTTTGGTTTTGAAAGAAGTTAAGAGCATTTTGAAGTACTTATCAACAAAAACAAAAAACTTTACCTCGACGACACGTTAGTGAAAATGAAGTCGGGTGTTTTTGCAATTTTACTGAATAAAAATTCAAATTAACTAAGTTAATATTTCATATAGTTTTCCACTGAATTGTATATTTTTGTTTTATTGACACTTAATTATTTTCTTCCCGCATTAGTCACTTAACGAAGTTGTCACTTTCCCGCTTCTTTAAGAAGAAAAGCAATATTCATAACTTGGCCAGTAAAATTAACCCTCCGATAGTTCGTTGGTCAAGTTCAACTTCTGAACTCGGACAGGTTGTAGGTACTGGCCGTATCGTCTAGGTCCATCATTCAGTTTGTAAGAGAAGAAAGACTTTACTTGTCTATTAGTATTGAAGAATTTTACTGCCCTAGAGATGTAGTATTAGTACATTTCTGGGGCAGTAAAAAAAGGTAGGTACATGTCACTTTAGGACGACCAGTTTCACTCGTATTTTCTTAGCACTTGGAGATTAAAGCTTGCAATATTTTCCTACCTCAAGGGTTGTAGTAGGAGTTTTAATGGGAATATAGTTTTTAATACGAATAGTATTTACAGAGAATGGAACTTACAAACAAACAACTTTTATTTCTTTCATCTCCTATATTTTTATAGAGGTATACATGATAATAACATTAAAATGTCTTCCAGGTAACGTTTCCTTTATGGCTGAACGCGGATATCCTGCCCGGACCAGTGGAAGCTACCACCAAGCCTGTAGATCCAGTCAAGTTCCTCAAGCTAGCATCGAATCACCCCCGAGCAGTGCTCTCCGTTGGGTGGACAACCAACTATGGTGGTAATATTACGGAGGGGGAGTATAGTAGAGACCAGATCGGAGCCATGCAGCGGCTGCTGACGGAAAACCATATCAATCAAACTGTTACTTTTGCTGTAAGTTTTTTTGGATCGTCATCATAATCTTAGGCATTTGCTATACAAATAAATAAGTCGACAATGATTGCAAAAAACATGCAAAAAATCACACAGATGTTTTTAAAATAAATTTTTAAGTCGATTTAAATAACTAACTGGTGTATCTAAAATTAATGTTTTTTTCCTTTAGCTTCGTGCTGGTTTAGCGTCCAACAGCCAACCTGTGGTACTAGACCTTCTTCGAGAGACGTCATCCCTGAACTCCTCCATGACGGTGTGGTCTAGTGAAGGAGACCCCGTGGAGGTAGACCGCCTCAAGGCCCTGATCCTCACGGTGGGACTGGAGAGGACCTACCTGGATGTTCCCCACGACCTGGCTGCGAAATTACACCTCCCGCCCCCAGATACTAAAGTTAAGAATTAAATTTAAATCTTAAATATTGTTTTATTTGCCGTTTTTAGGGCGCGAAAAAAGTTTTTATGTAAAAAAACAATTTAAATACAAATCCATGACTTTAACCATGTGCGATGTATTTTGCAATTGCCAAGAAAATGGCAGAGGATTTGAAATTCTCCGATTGGATTGGTCGAGAACATTTTTATCTATTTTATGGGGTACTAGCGACCCGCCCCGGCTTCGCACGGGTATACTATACACATGTTATACACATAAAAAAGTCATATTCAATCACTCTTATCTATTTAAGAAAACCGCATCAAAATCCGTTGCGTAGTTTTAAAGATTTGAGTATACATAGGGATATAGGGACAGAGAAAGCGACTTTGTCTTATACCATGTAGTGAAGACAGCGAACCAGCACACGGGTCTCCTAATGGTAAGAGACAACCAAAGCCTATAGACACCATAGATGTTGTAGGTGCGTCGCTGTCTCGTAGTCGGGTTGTTAGACCTCATGTGGAATTCTACCGGCTACACTACTCAATACGACTATGTCATTATTACGGCAGGAATAGGTAAGGTAATAAATCCCTACCAGGGTGAGTAACTGCACAGCACTCTACCGGTGGTTATGTTGGTAGTGATCCAGTTAAACTTGCTAAACAGCTATGCTTCTTACGGGCTGTCTGGTAGGCAGGTAGATGGTCTAATCTACACAAGGGACAGGAAAAAGTTAATAGATGTTAGATTGATGACGTGACGTCACTATTATAATCAACTAAACTTGGAGGTGATAGCCCTAGTCCCATACTCCCATCAACTCGAGCTTTTAGCAAACGATTACCTATGATTTCACATGGTCGCCACATGTTGGATTGCTGCTTTGCCAAATACTTGCGTTTTAAAGCTTAACGTAAAGACTTAAAGCTCATTTTAGAGTGATTACATTCTACAGGCATTAGCAGACAATCTGGCGTTTGTTTATGTTAGTTTTTTATAAATTTAAACGTATAAACTTTAAAATATATTCTAGAATCTGACGACATTTCATTTTTTAGTTGCCACTATTTACTTTTATACATATATACATAGGTATCTTCACGCCAAGTCCCTTGCGGAGTAAGTAGAGAGCACCGAGTGCCAAGTGTCACGATCCCTACACACTTGCCTAGCTTCCTCCACGTTCATTAATCTCTTCATGCACACACGCCGATTCCGGAGACTTTTGACACCACCCTCGGATAATACGCGAGCTATTTAGTCGTGGAATGTCAACCGAGGTCTCCCTGAAACCTACATCCATCCACCTTTGCATTGTAATATATACAATTGAAATTGAAAGATGAAAGATCATCTTTCATTCTTTTGTACAAGACCAAAAACATCAGACCAAAAACACTCTTTCTCTGATCACACTATTACGAATGCGGTCCGCGAGCGTTATAAAGTAGTAGATTTTAGTAAAATATTACCCAGTGTTATTATTTTCATATAACGATAGTGTTCATCATTGTCATCCTCCGATTTTAAAAGTACGTTTCTGTAGTTTCAGCGTAAATCACAGCCGAGATATAAATGTAACATTCTTTGTTTAGTGGCCAACACCTATTTTTAAGGTTTTTAAGCCATCTGTTAAGGTTCCGTAACCCAAGGGTAAAAAACGGAACCCTATTACTAAGAATACGCTGTCCGTCTGTCTGTCTGTTTGTCTGTCACCAGGCTGTATCTTAAGAACTGTTATAGCTAGATAGTTGACATTATTACAGATAATGTATTTCTGTCGCCGCTATAACAATAAATACTAAAAACAGAATAAAATAAATATATAAAGAGTATTTTTTGCCGTTTTATAGAAATTTAAATTTATTACTTTATTTAAATAATATTCGTTTATACATTTCTAAAATAAAAGTAGCCTAAGCCGTTCCCTATAACATTAGCTGTCTGCATAAGCTGATGTAATAAGGAATAGCTAAGGTTACTTTTATTTTAGAAATGTTTAAAATAAAATAATTAAATAAAAACGCGGAATAAGTAAGTATATGTTTACATCTTTCGCAGCTAACAAATACGCTGAACGCAAAGGCTAAAAACCACTTTAATCAGTTTCAGTTAGCTTAAAAAAATCAACCAAGTGAAAATCAGATTCACACACAAAGGGTTTCCTATATGTAATAACGGCAAACAATCACGTTTGTTGTATGGGGCCTTAATTTTTTTTTAGTATAGTTGTTATAGCTGCCACAGAAGTATATTTGTGTTTAGATTTCAACGTTTAATCTATCACAGTTCATGAGATACATCTTGGTGACAGACAGATGGACAGTGTAGTCTTAGTAATAGGGTTCAATTTTTAATATTTTCACATCAAATATTTTCTAACAAACCCCCTTTTTTGTTGGTGCTTAAAATTATCTCATACTGTTATTAATATTCATATTCGTCGGGTTATAATCTTCTTTCATCGAAAAGCATTAAGCGTTTATTATTGGTTACTGCGAACATGCATTACAGACCCCGCACTATACGCAGATTACACTGCAGTTATTCCAAGAACATGTTAATGTGGAAGCTTTAGACAATCATTCGTTTTGCTATCTAAGAATGGATGATAAGTACCGAGTTCAGTACTTATTTTGTTGACAAACTTACGATCATTAACCTGATTAAGATATCCTGGAATTTAGTTGAAATAAAACCAGTTTTAAAAAAGGGGGTTCTCAATTGGGATATAGGTACTTTTTCGGTTCCCGCACCCTCTACTACTGAGACTTACTGATTTTGCCTTTATAAAAAAGGGGAATTAAAAACAGAATAAAATGAATATTTAAAGGTTTCTATACAACAAATGTTTTTTTGCTGTTTTTAAAGGTGATGACATGGAATCCTTGGTGCGCGAGCCCAGCTCGTAATTGAACGGGTTTTTTTTCATTGGTGACTTCAGAACTTTTTACTGGGTGTATAGATTTTGTTAATTATTCTTACACACATCAATTATTCTCTTCATACCACTCGCTAGTGTCGGAGATTCTTGACTCTTGTCGTGTTTGTTTACGAGTGTAAAGGTTATTAAGTATAATCTTAACAACGCCCTCTCCGTAACATTAAACATATCATAGGGCCGGCTATTTCACTCACACAACGCTGGTTTGAGTTGACGTTATCCAGTTTAGAAAGAGTTAGCACTATTACATTTTCGGGACAGGTCGATGTTAGGAGTGTAATTTCCATATATTACTTATGATATAAAAGATAAATAAAAATTGTTACGTCCATATCTCTGAAAGGGTAGGCATAGATGCATATGCACCCACGATTAGCTGACGACATTAGGCATAGCCATGACGTAACACTGGCGGCAAGTCCGTCGCCGTTTCGAGCACACATCCTTCTCAGTGAGAGCATTCAGAAAATGTACTTAGTTTGAAAAACTCGTTGATACATAACAGGGTTCGAACCTGGACTATTGAAATGGAAGTCGAAGCGCATACCACTAGGCCACCGAGGCGTATAAAATTAGGCGTTATAAGATTGGTTATAAAAATATAAATTCTCAACCAACTGCCTTCTGTTTTTCCAAAATTAAAATTCTTTTCGAGTTGCATAATTTATAATTAGTATCAATATGTCAGAAAGTCAATTAGTTTGTCTGTCGACCCAAATTCACTGGTACGTTGTCATTTGTAATATATTGAACTATAAACCGGAGTCTGGCATACCGAGAAATTGATCTATTTTCTACCATTTTAAAAATAAAGGTGTATTATTCTTGACGCCTAAATCTGTTAATATTTCATAATCTATGTGGATGTACCGATTTCAGTGCAATTATATTTAAGAAGTAGTGTAATTAAGGTTCTTTATTTTAAATTATAAGGTCTTTCAGGCATACAGTCCTGCAAACTTAAGATGCTAGTTTTGGCCTCCTTCAGCTTAAAAGACCACTAATAAACTTTAGCAATGTAACTTCTCATTTTTTAACCCACGACGCGAAAATAGTGATTTTATAAGTTTGACATAACTTGAGTATGTGTGTGTGTGTTTATTTATGTGCGTATGTCTGTGACATAATAACTTCTAAACAAATAGACCGATTGTAATGCGGTTTCTTTTTTATTTGCAATCTAACAGGTTAACTTATGATTCTTAGCTACAATTTATGATTTTTTTATATTGTGCACAGATTGCCCAAAAGTTCTGGTTCATAAGCTCAATTGTTGGCTGCGGAAGATATATTTTTTCAACTCTCAAACATATGTCAGTTCTAAGATTTATGCCAAAAATTACAGTGGTACATAAAAAGGTATTTTTTACGGAAAAATAAAATTTTATGTAAAATATTAAAATGAAAAAAAAACAAAAAAAAAGTGTGAATTGAAAAGTTGTAGACCTTTTTATTACTTACAACTTTGCCATTGAACTTTTCTCCATAGCACTTGCGGTTTTGCGGATAATCGAGATAAATTCAACACGTCGAATGCAGCGTAATTTATATTACCTATTGTTTTTATTAAATTACCTTTCTTATTAATAGGTTTTATTCTACTATAATAAGTTTATATCCCAAATATTATAGTCTCTAGCCTATCAGCAGTTGTTTTTTAATTTTCTTTATTTATGATAAGGAAGATCTATATTTTTTATACTTTCAGGAAACGTTATATGTTTCATAAAACGAATCTCCCTACTTGGGAATCGAACCCTAGACCCCATGCGACAAACTCGAACACCGACTACACTCAACCACGCAGACGATCTTGATAGGAGTGATATTATGTTTTTTAAATAATTCTGACTAGATTAGGCTGGGCAACTTATCATAGATATATAGATAGATAGAAATAACGTATGGCGTAGATTTTTCTTTTTACGTATCTTATTTGTTCTAATTTGCCTATACTATACGCGATATATTTTTGAAAATTTTTCACACGATTAATATAGGTTCAAGAAACATGGGTTAATTTAAGAAACATTGTTATATACACTCAATAAAACAAGGAACAAAAGCAATCTTGCTGTGCATGTGACTCTTTTTCGTAAAATAGTAATTTCTTCATAGACGATAAACTTACAGATCATATAAAAGATTTTACTGTAAAAAAATGTATAAAATTGTATAAATGAAGTTAATAAAATATTGTAGAGATGAAAAAAATTAATCCTAATAATTATTACTCCTATTATTAATCCTCGATTTTCTACATTATTTTATAGACGCCCCACAAGGTCCACTTGTAAGGGCTAAATGAAATAAAATTATTTCTATTATGTTCTATATCTCTTATGCAATAGAATTGAAAGCGAAGTAGTAACCATATTTTTGCTAGTCCTCACACAGACAATGTTATATAAGAGCTAGAATTGTCCCTTTGGAGTACACCTGGTGTTTTCTTAGCCAAGAACTTCTTTGTATTTGGAGTATGAGTTATGATTTCAGTGTTCAAATACATGAGTGTGCCGAATAACAACGCTGGCTACCGGTATGTGTTTAGTAGCCTAGGGTCACCATATAGTAGTTCGCATAAGGACATGGTCTTTTTTATGGAATAAGGAACCAAGGCCTAGAGACACCATAGATGTTGTAGATGCGTCGCTGTCCTATGGCTAGGTCTGTCGGGCAAGTGTACTGGCTACCCTACCCTCCGGACCAGAACACGACACTGTTATTACGGCGGTAGGAATAGGTAAGGCGGTGGATCCCTACACGGGCGAATTGCTACACAGCACTCTACCACCAGTGGTCTTGTTAGCAATGACCTCGTTAGTTGTTAACCTATGCTTGCCTCTAATGAGCTGCCTGCTTTATGCAGATGATGATGATTATGATGATATAGGCAGATGGTCTATTCCACACAAAGGACATATACCAACACGGAGAAAACGGTCTTTAAAAATTGACATTGTATCCACCTGCTTATTTTTATCCATCCTCATTTGCATCTAAGACACGTGGGTTCCTACACAAGTATACTATTATAATTATAGTATCTTCGGTTTAGATGTTCCTGGATATAAACTTATATAAAACCTCAAACAAAAGTGTTAAACCGATAATTCATATAAATATACTCTTCTCTAATATTATTTGACTCATCTTGTCATTGTCACTATTAAACTTTCACATTTCAATCACTGAACCTGTTTTTTTTGTCCAGTTCAAATTTTAATAAAATTGATTTCCCGCTATATTTCTGTATCGCGTTATACAATTTCAAATTGTATAACCAGTAATCTAGAGTATCTTTTTTGTTCTCTTAATTGAAAGAACAGAAATCTCATAATTTAAATCAAACGATTTTAAAGTAATTATTATATTGATTGAAATTTGACCCCATGATTGGACGAATTGTCTGTTAACATGAAATACAAAATTGAAAACAAAAAATGAAGCGAGAAACAAAAGCGAGAACAATCTATATGATTAAGATCCGGAACCATCAAATTATGTTCTCTTCCCAATTATATTGAGAAAAGGCTATATAATTTATGACTTTCCGCAAAAATACAGGGCACCTGGTCACTGTAGCCGCCCTACATATGAAACATCGTCTGCCAATAAAACAATTTACAGTTTTACCGCGAAACGTGCTTTTAACACGCGTTTCATTTATACGACGGGGGAGTATTGCGGTTCGAACTACAGTCAAATGGTCTCGTGATCATTTAAGCAAAATATCATCGATTAGTCCCTGAGAAAAACTATATTATAGTCAAATGAGCCTTTGTCATGCGAATATTGTGTTATAACTTATAAGGAATATTTTGTACAAGATCCATCCATTAAGCAAGCACAGCTCTTATGATAGTAAAGGTACTGACACGCGTGCTCAAAAATAGGCATGCTTATTAGCATGCTTCAAAAGAGTTGCCCCTCAACTCTGATGGCCGGAGTAGCCCCTCTTCAGCGCGGGAGGAGGCCCGGTTCACTCCGGGCCGAAGCCGCTGGGACGAGCTGGAAGAATGCGAAAGCGTCCCCATCTCGTTCCCGCGAAGGTCGGTCGTCGTGTGGGTTTAGTCGGTAAGAGTCCCGACGTAACCTGTCGCTTTCTCCCGAAAGTATGTTTTGGCGGGTATCCATGAGGATTTCCACACGTTAAAAAAAAGGCTGCTATTCCAGTTCACAGTAAAATGCACCTAGTGTGAAACGCTCTTATGAAAAATGACTAACTGTGCAAAGTGCCGATAATACCAAGTATAATTAACAAGTATGAACGAGAGAATAACAAAAATAAATATACAATCACATGACAGAAAGACGTAGAAAGAAAAGCAGAATCATAACATGAATTATAGATAAATAATATATACTCGTATAATATGGCAATAACAATAGATAAACGATCCCACCCTTCAAATATACAAATATAAACGCATTTTATGGATTTCTAAAACGTTTCATAACTAAAGATCAAACTTTAACTTTGTTAAACGTTAGATCAAAAGTGACGTTGTCTAGTTTTAAAATTTTGTTTAAATAATAATTAATTATATTTATGTAGCCACCTTGCTAAGCTAAGGTACGCTCCTAATACCAATAACACATTATCCAAGATGCTCATGTTTGATTCCCAATTCGGCATTTATGATGTGTGATGAAGATTTTTATATATTTGAGTTTAAGTAATTTTATACATGAATTTCAATGTAGTTATTAGTACAGTTGATTATAATATTATTAGTCACCGCGGACATAGAAGTAATTACGTATAGCTTACATTGATCATTAAACTTACTACCTTACAGACGTAGCCCACAAAAGAAGTTGGTGTTCCCATCTTTAATATCGATAGTCGACGTACATTCCTGTCTACCATGAAATCTTGAAATCTGTGTGCTTGTTTGTCTTCCTTGTCGATGCTACATAAACAATACTTAAGCTCGGCCCCTTTCCCCGGCACTCCATACAGAGATTACGTAGAGTTCATGTAGTATGTGTGTTTAAAAGTTAAACAAAACAATGTCCATACCAGCAATAACCAGTTATATAATTGATTACTTCATTTCTAAACAGAAGGAACATGGCCGCCGGACTATAAAATGTTTATCGGCGACATAAACTGAGAATTCATAATAGTTATTGCACAATCAGAGAGTCAAAAGAAAGTAATAGGTATGGTTTTAATATTAAAATATATTATTGTTATTGATTGGTTTTATAAAACAAAAAATGTCGTTGAGAACTAAACATTCATTAAATATTAATTAATTATTATTATAACTAGTGTTCGTCCGGTGGTCGAAATTCGACCTATGACCATATAGACCTGTATGGTCGAAATGGGTGATTCAAAATTAATACAATATTAACATTTATTCATTCATACCTTCTTATTTCTATGATCATATTATCTATACTAATATTATAAAGAGGAAAAGTTTGTTTGTTTGTTTGGTTGTAATGAATAGGCTCCGAAACTACT
>DVZL01005723.1:0-11861 GCA_018236625.1 Lasaia peninsularis
TCAGGGCCCTAGTACCTTGGCTAATCGTGGGTGTGTTCTTGTATATCTACTGGACTTAGGAGTCGTGGATATACTACTAGCACACCTCTGCCTACCTCTTCGGGGATAATAGGCGTGAAGGTACTTTTTTTTAGAACTCTATCTTCTAGTAGATATAATTGGTGTAACTGTTGTTGAAGCAACATTTTAAGTAAGAGATAAATGCCACATTTTTCGAAATCCAAGTCCAAAACTTGGGCGATGGAAAATTATGGAGGAAATAATTAATTTCGCAACTTTATGATCAAACAGTCAATCAATCACATTTAAGCCTAATGACCTAATGGATCTGCTTTAGAGAAAATATGTCTAACAAAGGGTGGTTCGGAAAGGATAATTTTGTTTCTAAAGTTTTTATTTTTCCCCGTGTTGGTCCGAGCCCTTTGTGTCGAATAGACCAACTTCCTTCCTACCAGGCAACTCGTAAAAGGCGAGCATAGGTTAACTGGGTCACTTTTAATATGACCACTGTTCGAATAGTGTTGTGCAGCTACTCGCCCAGGTAAGGATCCACCGCCTTACCTATTTCTGCCGCCATAGTGACATTGTCGTGTTCCAGTCCGGAGGGTAGAGTAACCGGTAGACTTGCACATAAGGTCTAACATCCCGACCATAAGACAGTGACGCACCACAACGTCTATGGTGTCTAGGGGCCACGGTTGTCAATTACCGTCAGCGGACCCGTGTGTTAGACAATAGTCTCATTCCATAAAAAAAGGTAAAAAGTACCTAATGCTGAACTAGCTCCAAGTATAAAGGCAAACAAGCGCACGAACTTTTTATAGTGAGAATCGAATTAAATAAAGTAAATATTGTCACGCCCATATCTTTAACACGGTAGTCAGAGGTAACATTTGCGCCCACAATTAGTAGATATATTAGGCCCCATGATGTGACATAGTCCATCGCCAAATCGGGCCCAAATCCCGGGTTATTTCTTCAGCTTAAGCGCTCTCCAAAAATGTACTTAATTTATAAAAACTCATTGTTACATGGCGATGTTTGAAAACGAGCTATCGAAATGGAAGTCCGAAGCGTCTACCGTTAGGTCACCGAGACTCTTTAATGAACATATCAAATTTCAGTGTGTTGGCGTCTGCCGACTTATTAGAGATTTTAATTGAATTAAGTCACATACATAAACACACCTTAAAATACTTTTTCGTCCTAGCTTAATCTGAATAGAGTAACAACCATCTGCAACCCAGAAGGGAAACTAGCCACAATCCTAGATCAGGTCGAATGCGAAACACGAAACAGGTTTCCTAATGATATTTTCCTTCACAAAAGAAGCGGTCAAAAGATGGACTTAAGTTAGAAAAACTTATTTTTATATAGCGAGGTGCGAGTCTGATCTATCGGAATAGAAGTTCTAATTGTCAATCTGAACAAATCGGAACACGACAAAATCAATTACTGTCATTACGATTTCAGGAATAGCGAAAACAGAGGTACCTACTATTATCCTTTTGATTTGAAAGAGAGCTTTTGATGAACCCTTCGGTCACAGACAATAAATTTATACTCGTCCTTTACTAAAAGCACTATATCACACTTAATATATTATTAATATTTTGTAATTTTTACAGTACCTAATTATTTTAGTTAAATGAGTTTCTAGCCTATGTTCTTTAAAAGAGCCTCGAAAATATCATTCGATTATAAGTTACTAGCGACCCGCCCCGGCTTCGCATGAGTATTCTATACATGTTATATACATAAAAACCTTCCTCTTGAATCACTCTATCTATTAAAGAAAACAGAATCAAAATTCGTTGTGTAGTTTTAAAGATTTAAGCATACATAGGGATATAGGGAGAGAAAGCGACTTTGTTTTACACTATGTAGTGATTATGGAGACAATCTTACTTAAATCATTTCGGTGTTTATACTTGAAACTTCTGTGATCATTTTGTTGAATGTTGCTCGGCGCATCCTTGCCCCATAGGAACGCAGGAACGAAGGATATAGAGTAATTATAAGCATCAACTTGTCAAAGTCCAAGTCCAAATTAGTTAACAGCACTAATCGAGTTACTGGAGTCGAGATGAAGGGTGCTCGCTCACCATGTATCTTCCAGATTGGACCTCCTCATCCGTGAACCATTGAGTTCTCTCCATTTTACGACTGTTTACCTCCCTACTTTTACGAGTTACGCTTGCTTATGTGATTAACTCCTGGGGCATATTTGACTTATTAAAAGGTTCAGTTTGCAATAAATAAGGCAGTTATTCTAGGAATAAGCGGAATAATATACTTAAAGATTTTGGCAACCCGATGCAGATACTGCGAAAGGGTTTGGCGGACTCGGCGATACAGCAAAGCAAGTTAGCGTCGGTGTACGTGAGATGATACGGAGATCATCATCATTGGAATAATCCAAATAACTAATGTATTTTGTTAGAGCGATATCTGTTAAACTAAATGATAGTCCTGCAATGGTTTGCCCGGATTGGTAAAACTGCCTTAAATGTTCTTGTAGCCATAATGCCCGGGTTTGTCACTGTAGTGGACTGGTTTAAAGTTTGAGTATATGATACCTTACTAATGCAAATAATAACAATAATAACAATAAATGGTACTGGACAAATTAGAGATTTGATTTAACCCAAAAATAATCAAATTAAATGCTTGTGTTATGGGTGTTAGACAACGATACTAATATATATAAGCAGAAACCGGCTATGACATGGAGCTGATAAAATAACAGATCGTATTTATGAAGATTAATCTTAAAATTCGCTAACAACGGCTACTTTTTAATGATCAGTAAGAGTGTCCTGGAGCGCGCAGTACATCAAAAGACTCATTCGTATATTGAAGCTCAGGGTAATCGGCTTATGTCCACAGTCCATGTCATACATTGGCCATTTTGCAATTTATGAAAAAAATATTTTAAACATACGGGACGTGTTGTTTTTATGTTGATCAAACATGGTCATCGGCGTTTTAATTCGTAAAGATTTTAAAAAATAAAAATCTTTAAAATTAGACTTAAAATTTCGTATTCTTCTCATAACTTAGGCATAACCCACAAAGGGATGTGTGCTTGTTCGCTGTCTTATCCCATAAAAAAAGGTTAGCCATATATTGAGTTAGATCCGATTTCACTATCGCCTTCAATTCGTCGTTGTCGATAATCAGGAGAACTCGTGTTATTCAACGAATTACGAAATCTAAAATTTTTAAACTAACTTCTTCGTGGAACTTTTGCGTAGGAACATACCTATATTATATTCATAACTGTACGATTTTTCCAGTTTACTGTCGAATAATTTCGAATTTCAAATTAGAATTAGGTACATGACATTTTTAAAATTTCGAAATTCTAATGCCGCGCCAATCCACAGATAATCTAAATGCGTTTCATAAAATCTCCATTTTCATAGGTAAGGTACCTAATACTTGGCAATATTGGCACAGTATGGCATTGTAGTTCTGTGAGAGATGTTCTTGTTTACTCGCCCAAAACGTGATCTCATTAGGAGGATGTGTTTACCACGCATTTGCTTAAGTTTATCAAGCTTAAGACCTCATGCAATTTCATGTCTGCTTATTCTACGGCATGCATGAGTCATATGTGTAATCATAAGTCTTATTTTCTTAAGTTTTTTATTCTAATTTTTTTTTGCCCGACCAACACTTGCACTAAGAAAAACACAGTCTTAATGCCAAAAAAGTTAAAAAATAAGTAATAAACTCAATTTATAATGCCAGTAATTATTAAAGAAACAAAGATCTAAATAAGTATTTGGCAAATAAATTATAAAAAAAAAATAAAAATTAAAATAACTCTACCTCCAGTGGTCATGTTTGTAGTGACCTAGTTAACCTATGGTCGCCTCTTAAGAGCTGCCTGGCAGGGAGGTAGATGGTCTATTCTACACATAGGACGCGGACCAATACGAGGGAATACTATTTTGATATATGTACCTTGTAAACCTACATATGCCTTTACTAAAAGGCGGTTAGTTTAATATTACATAATTTTATTTGGTTAGTTTTATTTATTTGTATATATAGATTATAAAAAACTCAAACTTGAGGCAAGTCTTCACGAATCGGGACACCATTCAGAGATTTTAACCGTTCATTACCAACTGCTGCGTCTATCATACCACAATATTTGCTACTAACAAAGGAGCATTAATATTCAATTTATCAATATACGAATAAACAATTTTACAAAACGGCGAGCTTTACCGCTTTCAGCCCGGCCCCCTATAAATTGCCGACGCAACGCTTGGACAATTCGTCTAACATTATGCCTAGTCACGTTCATAACACTCCAAATTGTGGAGGCACACTGAGTTATTTCATCTATGCCAAGCAAGATAGCAGGGGTAATATAATAAAGTTCTCTCACGATACTGAATGTATTAAAACTCTTGTAACTTGAAACAAATAATTGAAATAAAACATTTTTACTTTAAATAATTGCATATTATTTTCGTTTCAAACGAAAAAAAAATTAATTATTATTATTAACACCGTTCATCGTGTTGTTTTATTTATTGACTTTACTTAGTCTTTACTGTCTGACTTCGTCCGTGTTTTAATTGAACTGAATAAAAGTAGCCTAAGCTACTCCTTATTACAGCAGCTGTCTGCTAGTAAAAGTCCCGTCGAAATAGTGGACTTATTTCAGAGATCAGCGGGTACAAACAGACAGACAGACAAAAAATATCATTTTTATATATGTACCTTGTATGCATTAGTAAAAAGCGGTTATTTTTCTATTACATACTCTCCGATTTTTTTTATTTGTATAGATTGTTTATTCGCCCAACAATAAACATTTTCAAGCTCTATCTGTAGCAGTAGACCATCTGCCTCCCTAATAGGCAGCTCGTAATAAGCGAGCATAAATTAATTTTACCAATACCAATAAGACTATAACTGGTGTTAGAGTGCTATGCAGCTACTCGCCCAAGTAGAGATTTACCTCCTCAGCTATTTCTGTAATAATGGCATTGTCGTGTTCCAATCTGAAAAATAGAGTAGCCAATAGACTTGCACGTTGGTATCAACAAAATCGATGGTGTTTGGCGAAGCCATTTTGTGATGATCGATAATAATTATCGATTCATACAGTGGTTGATTCATTTTTTTATACAATCTATCACTCAAAGCATCATTTCATTATCTTGTTAACGATTTGACATAGATGTTTTCCAAAGCCGTTATATTTATTCTATAATTTACTAATTTATAGACATGTTAAAATATAATGAATGTGATTGTATTATTTATGGCATGTAAAAGTATTTTTGCAATTAATTAATAAATAGTTTTTAATGTGACAACTTTTATTTTTAATTGAATGTATGAGATGTAGAATTATTTTAAATGACAGTAAATATAAATTGGGACTTTAAACAATACGTATTGACAAAATTTATTAATTAAAATTTGGAATATATAAAATTGCAAACAGGCAGATAACTATGATTAATTACCTATTAAGACCAAATGTAACCCTATTGCATCTAGCAATTAAAGATTATTATTTTAACATTTTGAAAAACTTGCCTCGTGTTTGCCGTAATAGTTAGGTCTGGCTAAGCATTTTGGTGGTCGAATTGGAACGTTTGTATTTACTAGGCGCTAGGATTTTGCGAAGTAACTCGCTTAGATTGGTACGAGTAGATACTATGGCCTTAGCTATTCCTGCTCTAATGTCAGTGCTTGGTGTTGTCGTATTTCGTGCTGGAAACTAGGGCACCGGATTAAGAAGCTAGTCATGAAATATCAAAGTATCAGTAACATTTCTATAAGCGGCAGTTGTATTTTAAATAAACATTTATGTTTTACGGCGAAAGCCCAGTGTATCTCCTGCCTTGTCGCCATTTCCAAAAGATTTGCTAAATAAGTAACAATATTAAAGCGTCAGCACGGAAGGTATTCGGGATGATTGATCGAGTGTTGTAACAAATCCCACGTGTCATCGCCGTTTTGTTTTCACTCACAACGCTCAATTCAACATAAGGATAAGTTTTTTCTGAAGTTTTACGGACTTGTTATCTATACAAATAAATAATATTGGAGTGTCTACGTAATATTAAAATAACCGCGTTTTAGTCAATGCAAATGTCTATGGATATAGTTTCACAAAAAAAACTTTTATACTCCCAATAAAAGCTATTTTATTAAGTTGATCGAAAAACATCCGGAAAATCGTAATACCACTGTTTATTTTTATAGAGTTGACTATTATCACAGCGTTCGGTCTATTAGAGAATCAGAAATAATAAAGCAATGAGTCTATTTCGGCTCTGTCGGAATGGCACATGAAATATGGATGGTGCCGGCTGATATATTTTTGTTCGACGTCCGCTGAAGCCTTCTGCACGCCGCACTTGATTTGTGGATACTCCTGTGTTGCCTTTGGACGGCAATTTATGTATGAGCACGAAATGTCGATAAAGTGTGCTTCAACTCTCAAAACACGAAATAAAATATGTAATTGATAGAATCAGGCATTCCTTTGCAGAAATCTATATTTAAAACAAAAAAAGATCGAGTCACACTATAGGTAGTACTGTTTTGGCATGAATTTAATAAATAATATGGTAAGAAATAACCATAGTTATAGACATATGATAGATTCTTACATCTCGTAGGCAGAGAGTATCGAGTATCCTTATGCCTTGCTTCCCTCACATTCATGATTCGTTTCATGCCTACACGGCGGTTGCGAAGACACTTGACACTACCCTCGGATATTACGCGAGTTATTTGGTATCCTACTTTCATGCTGCTTCTGACATACCCAACTCTCACTACCATAATTTAGTAGTTAGTAGTAGTGCTGTGAAAAGCGAAACCGGTCGGCTATTTCAATGTGAAAAAGTACATGTGTTTCTCATTTAAATATGAATAGAATATGCACATAAAAATATACTTATAAGATAACAAAGAATCTCACATACACATACTCAAATAAAGATTTGCAAAATATAAAACGTCCTACATATATACATATATAACGCCCTTCAGACGTAAGTCCTAATATTCTATACTTTTGTCCTCAGGAATGGTGGTGAATGGATTCGTAAACGTGGTCATCACCACGATAGAGAAGAGGTTCGGCCTTCGGTCCATGCAGACTGGACTTATCGCAGGAGGGTGAGATCTATCACCATCCCTACTAATATTACAAATGCGAAAGTAACTCTGTGTTACGCTTTATTAAGTCTGTTAAGTTTTATTATGAATATACTAGCTTTCCGCCCGCAGCTTCGCCCGTGTGAATTATTTTAATAACACAGACAGATTTCATAGGACAGATATTTTTCCGACTTATAATACTTATTGCGTAAAAACATAACCTCTTTTTAATGTAGTCATTAGTTGTCGTAGTTAAAAAGTAGCCTATGTCTTTCCTCAAGGTAAAATTTATCTCTGTACTAAATCGGTTCAATGGATTAGGCGTGAAAGCGTAACAGACAGACAGAGTTACTTTCGCATTTATAATATTAGTACGGATCCTCGTGACATGTAAGTTTCTCATCAGATGTAAGTCTTCTATCGACTATATTAAACAACAGCCATTTTTTAATCATAGACCGTAACTGAGTATAGAAAGCACTCGAGTCTTAGTTTAGTTAGTTTTTACCCTTTGGGTACGGCAAAGTGGTCTCACCGTGGTCGAGCGTAGTCGATATCCGATTCTGATTCACGAGGTCCTGGGATCAATTCCCGAATATGGCAACTAATACTATTAGTTTATACAGTTTATCTGAAAAAAATAACTGAAATGACGACGGACTTGCCACATGTCATATGCTGGAACCTCATATCGTTGGCTAATCGTGGGTGCATATGTATATATTTGATTATTATAGTTTACTTTTATTTGTAAAAGAAATCATTTCCTATTGCATTTTTTTATGAATTCTCTATTTTAATTTCAAATTTTATTTGTCTATCATTAGGTAAATTAAAGAGTATATTTCATACCACAGAGATCTCTATGGTCTGAATTTATTTATTTATGAATGCAGATATGACATGGCATCATTCGCCTGCCTGGCTCCCGTGACATACTTGGGGGGAAGACCCGGATCCTCCAAGCCTCGGTGGTTGGGTTGGGGCGTGCTCCTCATGGGCACAGGCTCTCTCCTCTTTGCCTTACCCCATTTCCTCGTGCCACCTTACAAAATCGCTGGTGAAGAACCGAATGATCTTTGTATTGTCAATAGGACCACGGTAAGAGATGATTATTATTATCTTTCAGTAGTTTCTCTAACGTTAACTGTTTCCAAAAACTTTGTTCGAATTCGCATAAATAAAAGTGACGATTTTCGGGGCGACGAAAATTATCAGGATTTAAAAATATATATATTTCTGCGCCAAAACGCTATCTGCCGGTGGTAGCCTTGTCAGAATAAATAATCTTCGTGCGATATTATCAGATAAACTCTATTTATTTTACTTTACGACAGTAAACTGTTTTTACGATGCGACAAATGTGCACAAATGGTATTTGTGATTTGTTTAAATGGTAGGTATTATGTAGTGATAATTCGATTGATATAGCAGGAAGCTGGCCCGACGCAGGCGCATTCACCGGTATCATGGCAGCACAAAAGCGAACGATCTTGAATAGCGGACTCCACAATGGTCCTCAAACTAACTGGTTCCAGTCGTGCTGCGTCGATTAAGTCAATACAACGATTATGTACAGATCTGACGAATATTTGTAGGAAACTATTTTGATTATAAGTCACACAAAAATCTATGCAAATGAATAAAATTGGAGTGGCTGTATGTGATATTGAAATAACCGCTTTTTACTAAATACATATGTATTTTTTCAAGGTACATATTATACCAAAACAGTATTTTTTAGATTTTTTGTCTGTACTGTCTGTCCATTTGTTTGTACCTGCTAATCTCTGAAATGGCTGGACCGATTTTGACAGGACTTTCACTGACAGTTATTTTAATAAGGAACAGGCTACTTTTATTTTAAAAGCTATGAAGTAAAATAATTAAATAAAGACGCAGATAAAGTCGCGGACACAGCCAGTAAATAGATAAAATAATAAGCAATATATCTATATTATAATGTAAAAGAGGTATGTAATAAATATGTTCCAAGAAATCAAAAATGTGGGTAACCAAAAAAACCTAAAACTATAAAAATGTCATTGAAATATTATATTATCTTCCTATCTGTGATTTAATTTGTCTGCTTGTTTGCAAAAGAAACTGCTATAATAATGTTATTTTTTCTATTAAACGAAAGGAGTCATTAGGTAATTTAATGAAATATAAGTGGATATATTTTTAATTAATAAAAAAATATACTTTATTACAAGCGGGACAAAGGTTGCAAAAACTAAAGGAATATTTAATACATATGTTTTTCCAGTCCAGTTCCGCACCGGAGCTCACAATGTCTGGCGAAGGCGGCTGGGCGGTGGGCATCTTCGTGCTGGCTCAGCTGCTGCACGGTGCGGGGGCCACGCCGCTTTTTACGCTTGGCGTCACATACATTGACGAGAACGTCTCCAAAAAGATGTCTTCAGTCTATTTAGGTAATGCAATGTATTAGTTTTATAACGCCCTGTATGGAGTTTTGGCGGGATAGAGAGAAAAAAGGACGCAATTTTTTTATAAATATTGAATTTCATGCACATATTGAGTAGAATTAATTTTGGTGGCATTTTGTATCATGTTGCTTAGTTAAAGGGCACAAATGAAGTATTCATAAATAAATTTGTCTGTTATGTATTTTCTGATGATTTAATGATGACTAAGACCCTGACATGACTTAATGACGACTCATGACTATTTTAAACTTGACGCAAATGTTTGTATACATTTAAAGGGGATGACGGGATTAAATTTTGAAAAATCTTTGTATGTAAGGGTCTGTATTGTGTGTTGTGTTAGTTATCTATAATTCAAGAACGGCTGAACCGATTTGGCTAAAAATTGGTTAAGAGATAGGAGATAGGAATTTGAACCAGGAGACTGACAATGATACTATATCCCGTTCCGTTCAGTTAACATGCAATTTAATGTGCAAATTGGGAAGGTCTAGGAATCGGTCAACATCTAATCTTAGACTCTCAAATGCAGGTGGTACGAAGTTCGCCGGAAAAGATAGTATCACATAGATCAATATTTCAAACTTGCCCGTATCACAATTGACATCATATTCAGGGCTTTACTTATTCGCGAAACTTGTAGACCTGAAATAATGAATGTAGCGAAAGTACGCCGGTGACCTTTAATACTTGTTTCGGTCTGAAGCGAGCAGTCTTTATGTAGTGGCTGGAGAAACAGTAAAATATATGATTACTTTCTTAATCCTCATAACAATATATATGAGCCATTAGAGCCATATAAGCCGTAACACCGTAACGCGGTAAATGGGGGTATAACGGCGGAACACAAGAAAACACTCCTGGCTTAATATCCCGTATTAAATGTACGAGTTCACTCTGTACCTCGTTTACAGGGTTCATTTCGAGTGTTCTAATTACACTTAAAACTCGACTTATTTGCCTTTGTCCAAAATTACTCTCAATTGAAAAAAATATATACGAAATTTTTGTATTCCTATTACCATCCGGAAAATTATCTAACACTTCGATCAAAGATTTGTAGATATTTCTTACTAGTTAGAAGTTGTCGTAGTGCTCTTGACGAGTTTTGTGGAACTGACGAAGTCAAAACAATCCGGCCTTATTAGAGTGAAATAGCCGCCCCTTTCTGAATGAGATACGTTACATTTTTAAAGAGTGATTTGTTAAAAACGACCTTGTACTTTTAACTTCATAGATACTACACAGTTCACTTGCTTACTACAGATCTATGTTCTACTTTTAGTTTCTACTTCATGTTTCATAATGTTTTAAATTTCTATAGTAAAAAAAATATTTAAAAGTAAAACTGATAAAAACATGACTTCAACTTGATTAACATGTCGTCAAAAGGCATTTTTAATTCATATATCCAAAAGTACCTTCTGAGCCAATTGCTATAAAATTTATACGTGATCACCTCTGAGCTTATCCATGTGTCATATATACATACTCCTATAATATATATAAAATACCCAAATCTGAAAGGATATTGGTAGTGTGCCTATAAAATTTGAAGAGTTCCCTTGTTTTCTTCGGGATCCCATCATCAGATCTTGACATGGTTACCATGGGACCAACTGTGAGGTCCATGGGACCCGTTCCAACAATAAAAAGAATTATCCAAATCGATTCAGGCATCTTCAAATAATCGGTGAATATACATAAAAAAAAGATTCCGACGACTTCAGAAGCATCTCTTTTTTTAATGTCTGTTAAAAAATAAGTAATAGGGTGGTATGTTTAATATGTAAATTGGAATTGTACTGACATGAGTGTTAGAGTTATTCCAGTGCAATTAAATATCGCAGTAACTGTAGTTTATATTGTATGTAAGTATGTACTACATTCCCACGAATTGTATTCAGACTTATTTGTGCGCTTGTTGCCATTGGTGTAGAAACTACGACATACCGGACGTGCAATTAATCGAATGCCACCGTGGTAATGCATTTCCGACACCGAAATACAGCTTAGATCAGGGCGGCTCAACTTAGGTTCAAGATCATAAATTATATTAACCTATCACCTCAATAAAATTTACTTAATATGATTTTGTTAAGGCTGGCTGGCCAGTTAAATTATAAGTTTGGTTGATAAAAATAGAAACTGTTAAAATCAAAGCATCGCAGGCAAATATACGAGAGTGGATCCAAAAGTTCGTGGCCTAACCTACATGGAGCTATGACATCTTTTTAAATCTACCGTCATTTGTTAGTATGT
>DVZL01005724.1:0-11859 GCA_018236625.1 Lasaia peninsularis
TCGAGTTTTGAATACGCACGAATATGTTTCATTGCTTTATTAAAATCGCGGATTTTGTTGTTATTTTTAATTTTGTTTTTTTTTTAGTTATCATTTTGTTACTGTTTTCAGTTTTGTTAATTGTTTCCTTAATTTTATCGTTTCTGTATTAATATGGAAATTGAATGGATAAATAATAATAATATTATCATGATTATTTCTATTTCTATTCGTATTTTTCTACGGATGCTTGCATCAATTCCTTTACTAATAATTTATTAAATATTTAAAAAAAAAATACTTTTTTCTTTGACCCAAATGTTGGAAATTTCTCGACGTTTGTTTACATAATTTATACCTTCTCGTGACAGATAGTATAAATAACTTTAATGCATGGATGTAGCCATGGCAACGGCTAGTCCTTGGTAAAATATTAGATATTACAAACTCTTCTACTAGTATAGAAGTTTCAGCAATATACACTCTCACAAATAACATTGAAACGTGTTCAAATAGGAAATGATGCCACAATTGAGGTCTGTATCTGGCATGTTGCTTTATGCTAGTGTTGCCATTTGAGACATGGAATGTGTCGGATACAATAGCGATACTCGGGGTTGTGGCTGAACATCTACTATTGTGTTATGATTTGCTGCCTTGTTTGCTTAGCCCAAATATTGCCTATTTATAACACTTATAGAGTGGATACTTCAATGAATCTCAGCATTTGCATTGTTACCATAATTTACATAAGTTTCTTTTATAAATTATATTTTTAATCTCTCTATAGTGCGTTCGTGGTAGGAATGCCATCAGGGCAAATGTGTTGTTAGGATTATTATAATCAAGACACAACCGTTTCGTTTGAAATATGCTATTCTACTGGATAGGCTTTGGTTATAAAATCGATATTTCAAAATATCGGTATTTTTTCGCAAATAAACGATATTTTTTCCCAAGATATATCGATTTTCGTTATTTATTTTGAGATATCAAATTCATATCAAAATCGATATACAGCTGTCTGCTCATACGCCACATCATGTATTTGACCGATCCAATTTCTTAAATTTGGAAAAAGAGTAAAATGGCAGCAGGCTGTATGGGTTCAGTTTCTCTGCTTGAATAATAAATCTAATATCAAAATAGACAGATGTGTACTTTAAAGTGTCGAATATTTTGTCAATTTTTATAGGGGATTGTTTATTGCGCAGGAAATAGCGATGAATCAAGACATTGATATATTTTAGTCAATATTTATCGATACATTTGAAAAATATCGATACGATATATATATCGATATTTCTTCCGCATTTGCCCATCCCTACTACTGGTTGACTTTCTAATTATAAGTGATTTGATTGATTGGGCCAGTGGGTAACAATGAAACACTTCATTCTTAACGCGAACACACTATAGTTAAAATTATTAAACAGAACTTTTCCCATTTGTCCACTTTTTCGTTGTGATTGTGAAAGAGCGATATAATAATATGCAAAAAAACCCAGAAAGACAACTTACAACAGTAATTTTTATTATTTATTTCAATAAATGTCATACCTATTACAAAAATAAAATATATGCAGAGTAGGCTAAAAGTATTTTTTTTTTATTTTATTTTTAATGAAGACTTTAAATTGATTTTTGTGTATTTTTGGAATATAAAAAAAAACAGCAAATTAAAGCTTTTAGCATTTATATTTATTAAATTAGATGAATGTACCTAGCTTCAAAGTAAGCAAGTAATATGCTTGTATTATGAGTGTTTTGAAATACTTAAATATATCCTACTGAAATAACTTTAATTACGTCCAGATCCAGTAACATAAACACAATAACAATCTATGATTTTCACGCAAATATCTGTCTCTGTCGGGAATCGAACCCGAGCTTTATAAGCTTTGTCGCTACTATATAAATAATTAAGCTTAAAAATGTTGGAGAAATTTCATATCACTCATAATATTCTCCTCTGACATAAATTATCTAATTAAAATTGATGCATGAAAATGATCTCATCTAAACTTATATAGTCGGGGATTCACAATACATACTAAATTACACGCCTAACCGCAAGGCTCAGGTTCGATTTCGGGACAGACATTTGTGTGATGAACATATATGTTTGTATAGGATATAAATCTTGTAAGATATAATACTTCTAAAACCAGTCTAAATAGCCTTTTTAGCATTACGTAAATAGAAGAAACTCAATTTAATAATTTAATTTTGTAATCAAAATTAATTAACGTATCTTCAGGAAAATGTAAGCTTACATGCGCGAGTTTTTACGTCACATGTTTAAAATTCATAGCGACGATAAACTTAGGAGGTAAAAAAGGTTTTCTGTTTTGGAATGGCCAAAATATTCTTGTAACACTAGCCTCCTGAGAACTGTAGAAGGCTTGAATATTCTAATAGTAGGTTAGCCGCTTGTATACCTCCGTCAATGTGAACATAGAAAATACCTCTCGAGGGTATCTTATTTTCATACAAGTACCCTGAAAGTAAACAAAATTATTTTTCTTCGTAAAAATAAGATGAGTTTCCTGATCATCCTTTCACTGGCGATGCTCTGAGTAACTTAGGATTCAGTTTCTATGTTGAAATTTGTAATATTTCTAAAGATTTCTCTATCATTTTTTTTAAATGTATTTATTGGCACAAATTAAAGGATAACAAAAAAAAGAGAACGATGTGGCGCAGACGCCAACGCCCGCCTCCAAATTGTCGACATCTATGTATTTATAAACACTGTTCCAAATACAACGATTATTTATTGTACGACGAGTGCTTCCAGAAAAGCTAAATAAACTTACAGGATGTAAAAAAAAGTCCTCCCAAGAAATAAGTTCTTTATTTTTGAAGCACAATTGAAAAAAAATCGCTTTCAACTTAAATCTGAAGCCAATTTGAGAGCTAAAAAGACACTCAAGTCTTAGCAGAGCCGATAGCTAAGTAATAATCAATCTCGCGCGTCACTTCGGCACAGCGTCATTATTTCGGGCATCGATTCCCAAGACTCCTCCCTAATTGGAATCGAAATTCCGAAGAAAAGAACTTTTAACCTTCAACCAATTGGAACAACATTTTTCGTTTCTAATGATTTCATGTTCATTTTACTATAATTTCTATGTTTATAAATATCATAAATAATGGTGCGAATGAATATCTGATGACGTCAAGATCGGTCTGGTTGTGCAGCTACGAGTTACGGCGTGGCATGGATACATGATGTCAAAGTTTTGTTTCTCGATACGGTTTTAAGAACTTCAGATCGAATCGAGCCAAATCCAAGCGAGTATTTTGCGAACACCATCATAATAGTAACGGCGTGTATATATTGGATCAAACTGTCCCGCATGACACCAATTTCTACAAATGCACAACACGTTCCTGCTGCTTATTATAACATCTAAACATATAATTATATATCGTATATCATATAATAAATGACGATTTATTTAGTTTTTGTTTACGTTAAATAACTTCTACTTATAGGGAAAAAAGTTTATCCTTTTTTAGATAATTAATAGAGTCTGGCGTTACTTTGCGGAGATCCATAATCAAACAAAAAAATTTAATTAATTAATTTGCTAATTCCGCGCAAATATCAAATCGTAATCTTTATAACAAAACTAAAGATATTAATTAGTATCCAACGTTTTCTTTGTTTCAGTTCGAGTTTACTTTGTCTTTAATATTAAATGATTTTTAATTATAATTTTGTCTATCACAAAAAATTGGCACATGATGTAAAAAATAAAATAAGGAACAAAAGGAAAATTACAGACTCTTTTTATTTATATATTCTCTAAATAAATACATTCGAAGGTAGGGAACACTTTGGACGCACGAGAACAGGACGTAGATTTTTTTTATTATACATCAATAGGCTCGTGCTGCTCTATACCGTTTAACTTCTTTTTGTTACTTTATTCTTAGAACATCGTAAAAAATTACTAGACTAACAGTTTTAATCTACGTATTATTAGAAATTGTACCCAATGGTCCGATTCCCGGTGTAGAATCGATCCTCCTGCAAGAGAACTCATGATAGACGACGTTATCTAGGTCACTACTCACAAGAACTCTGGTGTTAGAGTAGTATGCTACGACTCTACCGGATCCGCTCTACCTATTTCTGCCACCACAATGATGCTGCGATATATAGTCGTGTTCCGATAATTAAGTCAACACTTCGACCATGGGACAGCAACGCATCTAAAATATCTATGTTGTCTACATTATGATTGTCTATTACCATCAGGAAAGCCGAATGATTGTTCACAGCCTTATGTATTAAGAAAACCTATCCTTGATTGAAAAAAATAGAAATTAAACTCGACTCGTCGAGACTCCGAGTGTAGGTGTAATATACGGGAGTTGAAAAATTTATTCAACTTATTTCTTACTACTTAATAAATTTTCGTTTCAAAAGCGGGCCATAAAATACTTGGCAAGTATTTTTCATTAATTTTAAGAGCTAAACCTGGTTGGAGATGCGGGTCACTATGATTTATGACCAAACCTCAATACAAGTTGGTGTATAAAATTTTCTCTACAAGAATTAATGGACGTCTAGGGTCTAAGGGACGCTATAAAATCTTAACTGCTTGTCTGAAGCATATTTTTCCCTTGATTGTATTTTTTGAAATATTAGGTGTCACAAAATCCGTTTGCTTTTTAATTCCATAAATATCCTACACTTAGATTTGCAACGCTCCACTACTATCTATGACATATATTCCTAGTACCTTCACGCCTATTATCCCCAAATGGCAGGCAGAGCTGTGCAAGTATATCCACGACTCGTAAGTCCAGTAGATATACAAGAACACCCACGATTAGCCAAGGTACTAGGGCCCATGATATGATAGGTAGCAATTCGGGCACATTCCAATCCCGGGCAATGTAATGCTTACTCAGAATAATTTGAAAAATATTTAAGAAATATTACACCACAGAGACGATATATATTTTACACGCGTTTCCCAACATTATCGTCAGTAAATCTATTACTTGTATATATGTTGCAGAATGAATATACAAATAATGTATTTTCCGACGATAATATTGTTGCGTGCTAGGGTTCCACTGCATTAACTAAAGTGCCAAATAAAAAATAATGTTCTTTATTTTTTAATAAACACAAATAAAAATAGCACGCGCATTAATTAATTACACTAAAACACTTTAACCAATTCATAAAAATCGAATAACTTGCTCGAAACATAGTCCGGATAGTGGTACTGTCGCACAATCACTCTTACGAACACTTTTCGTTAGAGATTTTACCGCTTCGAAACTAAATATCGAACTGAATACCTCACGGTGCCAAGATCGTCTTTAGATACTTCATCGATATTTCCTGAAATCACTCAAAGAGAGAAGAAACTCAGCGGGCTTGTCATTTTTCTTATTTAATATAATTAATAAAGTCAGGCGTTACTTTACGGAAATGCATGGTCAAACAAAAAAGAGAATTAATTAATTTGCTAAAATAATACGCGAAATTAGCATTTTTTTTCTTATTTCCTAAATACCTACTACATTTACACTAATTACACAACAATAAAAGAGTAGGAGGAGCAATAATTAATATAAAGCATTTTTTATCATCTACATATTGTACAATATTATATTGACTTTTTTACATAATCTAGATTTAATACTTTTTTTAATATATTTAAGGTGTATACTTTATTGATCGTTTCCTTTTAATCTTTTTACACTTTAATACTTGTATACATATTTTATAATTTACGGACTGTTTCGAGAATATTCGTAACAATATGAGCTCGTCTTGGTGGGGGCATTGTCGCACCCCCAAATAGATTAGAAAATTATTCTTAAATGAAATATTCGTACCAATCTCAAGTCAAAGTCATACAGTCAAATAAATCCGCAATTCTAAACATGTATAATATTAAAAACATAAATAAAAAATATTTACACACCACAACGTGGTATTTTTTGTAACAACTTTTTAACACATAATATTCGGAAAATAATTTTCAATTCAAAGACTCGCAATAAATGTCGTTGTAAGAAATTAAATAAAAATAAATTAGAATAAACTAAAAATTATAATATTTACATTAAATTTGCCGCCACTGTGTCATCAAGCAATTTGATGTGAATTCATTTAATTATCGATAATTTAATATAAATTGAGATTTATAAATTGTTAAAATGGTTCTATAACCGTATTATGTATATACCTTACTAGCTTTCTACCTGCGGCTTCGTCCGCGTTAATTATTTTAATACCACAGATAACTTTCAAAGGGCAGAAATGATTCCATCTTTCTTATTGCGTAAAACCCTCTTTTATGTAGTAAAGTAGCCTATGTTCTATCCGAAATTTTGTTCTATCTTCTTTGACCGCCTCGTTGGCTGAGTGGCTAGCGTACATGCCTAACCGCATCGACTAACCGCGAGGCTCGGGTTCGATTCCCAATGGGGACAGACGTTTGTGTGATGAACATAGTCGTTTGTATTCCCGGGTCTGGGTGTTTATTAAATTTATTCTTGTATCTATTTAACCATTTATATGTATTAGTGTCGTTGTCTAACACCCATAACACAAGCATTTAATTTACTTAAGGTTGGATCAGTTTGTGTAATTTGTCCAGTAATATTTATTATTATTATTATAAATAAGGGGGCAAGTAAAGTTATAATTATAATTTTGTTTCTAACGAGAAACTTCATGTATTAGTAAATTTTATACTTGTGGGGGAATGCAAATACCACCACTAAGACCCAGCGCCTTCGCCGCAAATAGCCATTAGTTTAAAATATATTGATGTAGACTAAGGAAGCAGACTATTGTATTGTTGTCGGTTATTATTATATCAATTTTTTAATTACTTTCATTACGATTTGGTAATTAAAATTTTAAGAACGTAAGCACTTTAAGATATTTGTCATATACCTACAGTTAGGGAATGAGATCCCACTTTGCGATCAGTAGTTATGATATTAGTAATTAAACTATATTATGTGTTATCACCCCTTTCTCTATTGTATTTATCTTTACTTGCCTTAATTAAACACAATTTATGCTTATCTTATCTACCTCCTTTTGTTAGGATTTTTTGCACGAATTACTCAATCAAATATCACATGAAAGTCGCATAAGACAAAAAGCATCAATAAATAATTTTGTCTAGCTGGCATGTTCGATATGAAACACTGTGCACCGCTATGGAAAGGATTCAATTATCCAATTACATAGCCGTCTCGGGTTCGTCAGCGGCCGCGATAGATATTGATTTGGAAGTTTTGTCCCAACACAGCTATAAACAGAAAGCCCAACGCCATCAGATTGTTTGCTTTACAGACGTTGAATTGTATTATTAATCTCTGACGACCGTACGCGATTACGTCTATTAACATTTAAGTTGTCATTAAATCTGTTTATATCAAAAATAATAACTTAATAATAGACAAAAAGTAATTAAAGTTTAAGTTAATGAATCTTAACGTGACGATGCTCCATGTTTTACAGTTTTTAAGTTTAATTAAGATCAGATTCTCCCCGTGTTAGATCAACATGGGGAGAATTGAATCTGTACTATATACTGTAGTGTATGCACATATAGATGTTAAGGACTTGCTGCCAAGTGAATAATGAGATATTAAGCCTTTTAAAAGTTGGTTTATTTGCTGCATATCCTCGACAACAGACAAGAAAAACGTTGTAGCGCCGGGATTCTATCACTTAGTTACAAAAATAAATGTTTAAGCCCTTAAGAGCTCTTTGGGTCTAATTATAGAAGAATAAGGACATATTAACAAAATTATAAAACTCAGCTTATCTCGGTGGACGGTGAATAAAAGATATTTTTTCCTTTAGCTACAAAGCTACGCAACTTTAGTGGTTGCCGTTATCGTGTTACGATTTTAAAGATAGGGTAATCTTACTTCAATACACAATAAATACAACAATGCAATTGTAGGTTGGTGGTAACTCAACATTTTACTTAAGGATTTCATCAAAACTTTACGTTGAAAATCCTAATATTAGCTTGAGTTAAAATTGTTGGAAAGTTTGTTTATCTAACTACTAGCAGACGGGCTAAACACCAAAAGTTCCCGTAATCCAAACGTAAGCCGTTTTCGTTACGTAAAGTATAAAGTTTTAAAACAAATTGAAATACACGATACTGTGTTGCCAATTAAATGAAAAAGTTTTTGAAGTTAGGGCTCACCTACAATATAGATAGATGCTTGAGGCTCCTCGGTAGCTTGGCGTCAATGTTCTTCATACGAATAGCAAAATTTTGGAATTTATCCTTATCTTGAGATACCTTAAAGTATGTTTTTAAGGAGCTTCGACAAAGACATTTTTTAAAACATATATAACTTGTATCTTTATTTATTTTGTGCGATAGGATAGCGAACAAGCACACTGGTCTCCTGACGGTAAGAGACAACCGTGGCTTATAAACTGTCGGTCTCTATGTCTGTGGTCGGATTGTTAGACCGTATGTGCAAGTTTAACGGCTACCGTACCCTCCGGACCGGAACACGACAACGTCATTATGACGGCAAGAATATGTAAGGCGATGGGTGGCCCTACCCGGGCGAGTTGCTGCACTCTACCACTAGTGGTCCACCTGGTAGGGAGGCAGCTGGTCTATTCTACACATGGAACCCGGACCAACACGATTTTTTTTTTCAGTTGAAACTTCAAAAAACTTGAATTGATTTATTATATTTTTTATGTTATTGAAAGGCAAACAAGCAGACGGATTTCCTGATTGCAAGAAATACCCGTCGCCTATAGACACCAAAGGTGGAAATGGTGCGTTGCCAACCTGCGGCTGGGATGGTAAACCTCTTACGTGAGTAAGTTTACCGGCTACCCTAACCTCCAAACCAGAACAAGACAATGGCGAACGCTGACGCTATTGTGGCAGGAAAAGGTAAATGTTAATATAGTAAATAGATCTCCAGCGTATTCACTTAATTAAATATAAAATGAAATAACTTTCGACGCGCACGGCGCCTCGTATCAAAAGTTACAAGAAAGATTTATACGTTGCCTTTGATGTAAAACAACTGGCACAAGGCTAATAGAAGCTTCTTGTTCATAGTTTAAGAATGTATGATGAATTATTAAATAAACAAAATATGTATTTTTTATAAAACACACACTGTTACGCATACGATAAAATTGTAATAGGATAAGTGTTCATTATATTTATACAAACTTTAAACCATTTTTTTTTCTAAATCTTGCTTGTTTACCTTTAATATCTTTCTGTATTCTCTTGTTATGAATATAATTATTTGAGACATTACAAATACAAGAATATTGTAATTCATGAACGCGCAGTCTGACTTCATTTATTGTTTTTTTTTTTTTTGTGGAATAGATTATAGTTTACAGATCATCTTGTAATTTTTTAAAGTCGTAAGTTTGACATGTCTGTAAGAAATTACAGACGTACCGTAGACGTCAACTAGCATAACTAGAAAACCGGGATGTATGGGGATATTTGAACTTTCTACTTACTGTGATGCCCGAGAAGCTTATATTTCAAGCCGGCGTCAAAAAGTGGCAATATAGCTTAGCCACAGCTTAGCCACGATCCTCCTGTAGGGTAAAAAAATACTTCTACGAACAAGCCATCGCTAAAATCGTGAATGAAATGTAATGTGATCTGAAGCGATTGTGTTCATGCTCTTTAAGTTCGACCTTTTATTTTAGTCTGAGAAAAATGCAAAGGATTTCTCATTTGACTTGGATATATTTTTAAAAAAAGTTTCATTCGTAAGAAAATTTTATTCTATATACAATAAACAAATATGAATTGAGTTTTATGCAAATATCTTAAAGAATAATTAGGATTTTTAACAAAATAGGATTTAAAACAGATCTCCGTAAGAAAATTTAAAAAAAAAGTTTACTAATTAAATAATTTGTAATCATTATATTTTTTTAATAAAAAATGACGCAGTCAAAAGTTTTCACTTTTTAACATGATAACTACTAACAGTCTACTATACCCATTAAATATAACATTTTACTAATGTTACTTGACAAAAAATATGGCCAAAAATTGGTATGACTTTTCGCATTAAATAACAATATTTTAAGAAGATACTGACATAGATTTTACAGTCTCATGTTGCTCAGTTGAAAACATTTATATGTATATTTTAAAACTAATTAAAACCAAACGGTCCCGTTTTCTATCCCGTTGCCCTGACGTGTGTCCTTCTAATAAAAGAATGGCCTACGTTGCAGTTTTTCAATTAGTTTTCCCGCTACAACAGAGCCTATATTGTTTTTCTACTTATTTTATCATATACCGATATTGCTGAGTATTAAAATCATGGAGTTAAAAGTACCATCTGGAGATTGCAATCCTAATGAAGACTTTCTGTATGTGTATTAAACGTCATATTAAACATCCATTTTATTCTCACTATCGTAAAGCTGGCTCGTTTTGACAACTCCAAAAAACTCGTTAGCTAGCGTTAGTAAGCAGTACTTTGTACTACGTAGTGTGGACCAGATTTGTTGAAAGTGTCTGATAGTATTCCTTTAGTTCTGCCAGAGTCACAATTGTATACGAGAACATCGTATACCGATACTTACTTCTTGCTAGTTACTTATCAGGGTAGCGGCTGGCTTATTAACCATCTTTAAAAAGGAGGAGATATCCAATTAAACTGCATGTTTGTTACGCGTTTATTTCCTCATTCTTTAAAGATACATAATAGGTAATACTTTGTGGTTCTTTAGTAGCAGTGATTATCTACCATGTCACCATGTTCATTGGTAGCAGTGATTACCCACTATGTGACCATGTTTGTCGGTAGCAGTGATCACCTACCATGTGACAAGTGGGTCACCAGATGGTGGGTGATCACTTTTACCACGCAACTGCTCTTTTACCTGTTTTTTATGGGATAAGGCAGTGAACAAGAACGCGGCTCTTTTGATGGCAAGAGATACCATAGATGTTGTAGGTGTGTCGATGTCCTAAGGCCTGAGGCACGACGTGCAAGTGTGCCATCTACCCTACCCTTCGAACCAGAACAATGTCATTATCGCGGCAGGAATAGCTAGGGTAGTAGTTCTCTACCTGGGCGGTCACCTCCTCTTCTATTTAAAAATCGATTAAACTATCCACAATTAAAAGTCTAAGTTTTAGCAGTTTCACGACTTAATTTAATCTTTCTTTGGAGACTGCCAGTGTTTATAATATAATGATGTTGCTCGTTAATAAAAAATATAAAAATTGTTATCATGAAAGACGTTACTCTAGGGGAACGTATCTAATTAAATTCCGGTCACAACGTCGTAAAAAATATATTTTTCCCACCGGAGACATTCTCCACAGGTGTTCATTCAATTGTTTCATGGCCATCGGCAGTTAGAATTTTGCATAACAAATTTTACTGGAGCGTCTTAAAATAAAATACTTAAATAAATTAATCGATTCTGATGATTTTTTTAAAATATGTATTAGTGCTAGTTTTTGCCGATCAATAAACAAAAACATGTGATACTTGTAATATTATCTCATTGTTAAATAATGATATTACTTTTCCATGTTCCTCCAATAGCATATCACATAAGAATAAATTTAGTAACAATCTCAAAATTCATGTTAATAAAAAAAATACACTATTGTTAATTGATTTTTATCCATATTATTATTATTATTTAACATTTTATAAAAATCTCTCTAATTATCTAAAATAATTGGACTTAAGTGTATTCTGGTCCAAAATTTAAATACGGAGCTTTCTGATCTCTTTGCAAACACCCTGAGGAGTAGAGATGGTCGTTATTACAATAACAGGTTATAATAACATGTTATCCATGCACAACAGATAACGAAATTATTGAAT
>DVZL01005725.1:0-11859 GCA_018236625.1 Lasaia peninsularis
TATATAATGACTTGAAGTATTGTTTAAAAAAATAAAAAAAAAACACATGCATATTCCTTATTGATAACGGTTTTATATATGGAGTTTCACAAAGTGTCGACGATGAAGATAGTATCCACCTTAGGTATTATTTGGAAAAGTTTGTCAGTAGCTGAGGTTTGCCCTAAAGTGCGAACTCTAGTTCAGCGCGAATGGGTTGTGGTTGAACTATTGTACTTACATTAAATTCGCTTTAAATGTAACAGAGTTTGAAGCGCTTACAAATATATTATTTTTAAATTCAAAATATACTCCATAATGACAATGTCGTGTTCCGGTCCAGAGGTTTGGGTCACCAGTAGACTTGCAGATAAGGTCTAACAGCCCGACCACAGGACAGTGACGCATCAGGAGACCCATGTGCTTGTTCGCTGTCTTATTCCAGAAAAAAAATTAAAGGAAAAACATCTCTAGCAAGTAACTCTGATCTAGAAAGACGAATAGCCAGTAATCTAAAGGTTTTGTAGCCTTATGGTAAAAACAGAACCTTAAAAGAGTTAATATGTACGTCTGTTCGTACGTAGTACAGACACTGTATTTTTAAACTACACGATTGAAACATTGTTAGTTAAATTCTGGGAATGACTATAGATTTTTATTCAAATATTTAATGAAATTTACCGTATCTGTAGGTACATACAGATAAATAAATATTAGAGTGTCTGTTTGTAGTATTAAAATTACCGCTTTTTACTAAATGTATATATTATGTACTAAATGTATGTACATACACCAAATTTATATTTTTTAGAATTTTTGTCTGTCAGTCTGCTTATTCTCGCAACTCTTTGAAACGGCTGGATGGATTTTGACTAGAAATTCATTGGCAGATAGCTGATGTAACCTAGGTTAGGCTACTTTTATTTAGAAATCGCGGGCACAGCACAAAATAAAATTAAAAAAATGTAAAAAAACAAAAAATATCGTTACGCCCATGTCCTTTAATGGGTAGGCTTAGCACCTTCGATTAGCCGAAAGGTGACTAATCCGATATCGGGTATAACTAAATCAAATCCCGGGTTTAAAAGATTATTAAAAAAATGTACCCACTTAAGTTGAAAAAGCTCCTTGGTACATTGTGGGGCTTGAACCTGAAACTACCGGAAAGGAAGTTCGAAGCGAGTACCACTAGGACACCGAGATTTTTTATATATTTTATCTAAATACTAGCTTCCTATGCGTTTTCATTTAATATATATTTTTTTATAATAAAAGTAGCCTAAGCTGTTTCTTATTAAATCAGCCGTCTGCCAGTGATAGTCATGACAAAATTGGACATCCGTTCCCGAGATTAACGGGTACAAACAGACAGACAAAAGTTCTAAAATATATTAGTTTAGTATATATTTATGTACCTTGTAAACATATGTAGGTATATGCATTTAGTAATAAGCGGTTGTTTTAATATTACATACAGACACTTCCATTTTATTTATTTGTATAGATGTATTTCAGCAAAGTAACGCCTGATTCTATCAATTAACTTATGCTGTCCTTTTACGAGCTACCAAGGAAGCAAGTCTATTCTACAAAGGACTTCCGAGAGCACACTGGAAAATATTAACGTTTTTAAATTAAACCTGTAGATGCTTTATACCATGAGCTGCTTCCATAATATTTCAAATATGCCTCCCAGTTTAGCTTGTGAGTTCCATAAATAACTTATGTACTCCACAAAGTTAATTTTACCTGCGCTTTGTGAAAACTCAACGCTGGAAATAACTTTGACCTACAAATTACTGAAATAATAAACGCTAAATAATAGTATCAAAGTAAGATTGAAATAGTTTTATTACTATTATAAATTGGAAAGATTTAAGAAATTGATATCTATACAAATAAATAAAATTGGAGTGTCTGTATGTAATATTAAAATAACCGCTTTTTATAAAGTGCATGGCATTACAAGGTACATACATCAAAACAACATCTTTTAGAATTTTCGTCTGTCTGTTTTTTGTACCCGCTAATCTCTGAAATTGCTGGACCAATATTGATGCGATTTTCACTGGCAGACAGCTGATGTAATTAAAAATGACTTAGGCTACTTTTATTTAAGAATTTTATTTTAGAAATGTATAAAATAAAATAATTAAACAAATACGTGGAAGAAGTCTCGAGCGGAGCTAGTAAATCTATAAAAGCGGACAAATACGAAATACAAAAATGTAAAAAAATAAGCAAATCAAAGTTTATTGATGAATTCTCTGTTGCCCTGCTTAATGTTGGAGAAACCGTTAAGTCACGGAGATAAACAACTGAGGGCAGTAAAAGATTCCAATGAAAAACCCGGGAAGATAATGAAAGACAGTGTTTTTACGCGTCTGGTAGTAATCTGTACTACGAATTCTATCTTTAAATTTATTCCCTCAGAAGAAACTACAAATTATTTTAGAATTATGCTTTTAATAGACTTGATAGGTTTTTTTAGGTTATCTGAAAAACTGATTTGTCAACTTTCACATCTAGGGACCAAATATTGTCGGTGGTGTAATCGTGTAATTGTGAGTGCATTTGTTGCTCTGCTAACATATCGGGAATATACGCATGACCATATTTATTTATTTTTTTATTTTTAAATTACGCTTTTTGTTAGTCAAAAATAGATTTGACTGAACATTGAAACAAAAGAAAAAATTATACAGACTTAATTCAAAATTCCTTAAAATCAAATTATGGTGGCAAAAATATTGTTTTTTATTACTACCTACAAATTATAAGAGTCACATACATGCTGTGGTTCAATAACAGATACGAAATTAATAAACGCAGTTTGAAGTTAAAAGCTTATAATATATATTCATATTTTAAATTAAAAACACATGAACTTTTTCACATATGTGTTTTACAGCATCATCAGGGCCAAAAGTTGAGTTTTAACCCTGATGATGCTGTGTGATGATGACGATAAGTTATGTATGTGGAAATTTCAATAAATAATTTTAATGTGAATATGGTGTAAATAAATAAATAAAAATGCATGGCAGTTAATGAGTTATCAAGAACTGCAAAGCATCAGTATCTACTTAGTCACGGATGTACTAAACAGGTACAACAATTCATTAAATAGTCCAGGAACAACTTCCCCGGATTGGTACCACATAACAACTGTCCTCGCAATTATCGTGTTCTGGTTAGTTTACACAAGGTGCTTGTATCTAGCCTCAAATGTTAAAGCACCTTGAATATTTTGGTAGTCCGGAAATCTACTTATTTGGCTTCAAAATAGCCCAGATATAATAATACAAATATCCATCACCAGCAGTGCCCGGGACTTTGTCTGCGTTTTTATTTAATTATTATTATTTCACACATTTCTAAAATAAAAGTAGCCTATGCCATTCGTTAATACATCGGCTTTCTCCTGTGAAACTCCTGTCTAAATCAGTCTAGTCATTTCAGAGATTAACAGGTACAAACAGATAGACAAACAGGGAAAAATTCTAAAAAATATTATTTTGGTATACTTATATACCTTATAAACATATAATATATATGCATTTAGTAATAAGCGGTTATTTTATTGTTACATACAGACACTCCAGTTTTACGTATTTGTACAGACACTTCAGATAACCGTGGTCAGATTTCAGGGAAAAATGGTGTTAGATTTTTTGTTGAATTTGTCGAATAGCATCTGTACTGTGTTCACGGTAAACATGGAGTTATTTTACAGCGTGTCGAATGTTCTCGTCTCATTTTTATTGCTGGCAAGGAAATGTTTATTTTATTGATTTCTGAACATGTTTAAGTTTTTCCTACTGGCAACGTTTTTTTGTAATTTTTTGGGGTTCCGTACACAAAGGGTAAAAATGGAACCCTATTATTAATATTCGGTTGTTCGTCCATTTGTCTATCTGTCTGCTTTTCACCAGCCTCTATCTTATGAACTTGAAATTTATTTCTGTTGCCGCTATAACTATAAATATCAAAAAAACAGAATAAAATTAACACGTAAAACAAGCTCTCCTACAACAAATATGATTTTGCTTTTAATAACTTCAAATAAGTTTTCCTTGGCCATCAGATACACATTTCAATTTTTCTACTTTGAGCTTTTATTAAACTAAAGTTTGGAAATATTTTGTAAAGATATATCAGTAAATTATTGTTATAAATAAAAAAAAACTCATTTTAGCTCTCGATAATCTCTGCATACTACGAAAGGGTTTTGGCGTGAAGATATATATGTAAATAAAACAAAATATGAACCAAAAATTGTACTTAAATTTACTACGCAAAACGTCTATGAAACAATCCATATTACACAATGTCATAGGTATTAAAAAAAATAGAAAAGTTCATATTTTAATAAGAAACACAAGTACTTTTTCACATGTGACGTGATTGAGTAAATTAAGTTTTAACCCTAATTATGCTGTAAAAAGCGAAACCGGTCAGTTATTTAAAAAGTACCTACATGTGTTTCTTATTTAAAATATTATATTATATGTATATTATATGTGGAGGATTCACCAAGCGCCAATGATAACGTCTATACTAACGTACAAATGAGTGACTTTCACCATGAGGAAATCTGCCTGCTTTTTTGCTTTCCCCACCAATAAAGCGAGACAAAAAGGTCTCTCTTACATTAAAGAAAGGATTTTTGGGGCTCTATACCAAAAGGGTAAAAATGGAACCCTATTACTAAAATATCACCGTCCGTCTGTCTGTCTGTCATCAGGCTGTATAATAATAGCTAGAAAGATCAAATTTTTACAGATGATGTAATTCTGTTGCCGCTGTAATGACAAATACTAAAAAAAATCACATAGAGAGTGCTCCTATATAACAAACGTGATTTTATGTCATTTCTTATAAATATTCTTACGCCGATTTTGAAAAAAAAAAAGTTTGCATTAAATACGCTCCAACATTGTAAGCGTGTCAAATATGACATAAGTATATTTCATAAATACTTTCCATGATTCTATATTTTTGCAATTTTAAGAATACTTATTCCGGAAAAAATCTTTTTGTAGAAATAAATATTTTGTAGGAAAATTAAAATGGACGTCTATTTTCCCTTGAGACACCACGGTCAGACAATAACTCCTGGATAATATAATGCCAAAATATACTTTTTAGTAAGATATCAAAAAAATAAATATCATTACGCCCACATCTCCGACAGAATAGGTGGAGATACATACTTATGCACCCACGATACTTGCCCTCAACTTCGTCCGCGTTTTTATTTAATTATTTTATGTTATACATTTCTAAAATAAAATTCTAGAACAAAAGTAACCTAAGCTACTTCTTATTACATCAGCTGTCTGCCAGTGAACGTCCCATCAAAATCGGTCTAGTCGTTTTAGAGATTAGCGGGAACAGACAGACTCGTTTGTCCATCAGGAGAACCGTGTGTTTGTTCGCTGTCTTATGCTATAAAAAATACCTTCTTATTACAACTACCCCAGCCACTGTGTAGCGACGCACCAATAACATTTATAGTCTATAGGTCGAGGTTGTCTCCTAAAATCAGGTAAACCGTATGTTTGTTTGTTGTCTTATCTCATAAAAAATTTCCTAGCCAATTTCATCTACTTAGTTAATAAGTAGTTTAAATTTACGAACTCCTCTGATACAACGAAGTTTTAACTTGTAACTAAATTGTATATTTAGTCGCGTTTAGTTGATTAAATTTAAGTTGAAATTTGTTTTAACTAATTTAAACTAAATAAGTGAAACAGGTATAGGTTTAATAAGCGAATACTTGGTTATTACGAGCTACGTAGAGTGTTAGCATAGAAGTTTTTACGAACCTACCTGCAACATCAATGGTGTCTATAGGCCACAGTTGTCTCTTACCATCAAAAGAGCCGTGTGCTTGAGTAGTTACCATTTTACCTATTTCGGCTATGACGATAAATCTACTAAAAACAGCAACCCTATTAATTTGTGATCCAGTTTGGAAGTAAAGGTATCTATTAAACATTGTATTCTCATGGTTAAATCGATATCCTTTTATATTTTATCAAAAAATAAGTCTATATTAATTCTTGACCTAGTTCAAAATAATTCGTCTATTGATTTGAGTGTGTGATGTAGAATAAGGCTCTCAGTATAACTTTTGGAGAAAAATAATTAGTTACACCGTAAAAACTACAAAAATAGAGTAGGGTACAAAAATACTATTTCTTATGAATAAAGTAAAAAAAATATTACAAAACATTACAAAAAAATATTCATCAAAATCTATTAATTAATAGCGGAACAACCGCGTGATAATACATAATTGACAAAAAGTACCTAGTCAATTTTACATTTTACGTTTCATAATCTCCTTTTTGTGAAACTATTTAAAAATTAAAAAATATAATCTGTATCAAGTTATAATATATTATTAAAACGTTACTCCATCCGCTAGTTGAAAAAGTCCATCCAAAAATGGCGGTTATTTTTAAAAAACTAGAATATTTTTTTTTTAATTATTTCTAAATTTAAACTCAATAATTCTAAAAAATCACGTATATATCAATTAGAAAAATTCCGCCGAATATGAAATAGCTTAAAAAATATTTATTTAAATTGTTATGTAATGTAATAATTATCGTTACAATTACAGAATGACGTACCTGAAAATTCCTATAAGTGAAAACACCTTTCTTCTCAACAACTAACTATAACTTCACTAAAACACCACACTAGCCTAATGAAACTTAGGCCAAGTTCATTCCACAAGTTCACAAAAACCGATTTTCAATTATCACGTATTACTGTTTTAAGCTCACCAAGTTGACGAGCGGTATATCCGCGCCTGATATGGAAATCGTCGAAACGACCGTCCTTTGTGAATAACAGAAACAAACTAGCGAACACTGGGTTCCAGGGTGGGGCTTTAAGTGTGTGAGTGCTATCCTTACACAGTGTCTACATTGGGAATATCTATGTGTGCGTAAAGTCGCTTGTACTGATTTCAGACATTTCTACACTATTCCGATGGCGAAAGATTACGAATGTGTTCGTAATAAAAATTACCTATTCCTATACATATATTGGTATTAGGGTTGTCGATAAATCAACATTAGCGAAAGCTTAAAATTTTAAAACTTGGGTAATTTTCGAGAAAAAATATATAGACATATCATATAAAATATTTTTACATGTTTTTTATTAAAAGATAATTAAGATTAAAACTACACAACAGATTTTGATGCGATTTTCTTAAATAGAAATAGTGATTTAAGAGGAAGGTTTTAGGCTACTTTTATTTGAGAAATTCATAAAATTAAATAAATGAAAACGCGGACCAAGTCGCGGGCACAGCTATCAATCAATAATAAGTGGTAGAATGCTGTGCAACAGTTTACCCGGGCAGCTATCCACCGCCTTACCTATTCCAGTCATAATGGCATTGCTGTGTTCCGGCCCGGATCAGGTAGGATAGACGGTAGACTAGCACAAGTTCTAACAGACCGAAACCAGAACCGCGACGTATCTACAACATCTACGGTGTCATCTTAGTGGTCTCTTACTATCAGGAGACCCGTGTGTTAGTTCACTATCTTGTCCCGTAAAAAAATAAAAGCACTACATTATTAACGCTTACGTACTATAGAAACAATGAGCGATATATTTCATAGTTTGTAATACACGAGGCGGTCTTATTATCAAAACGATTTGACCTCTACCGGACAGCCACTTCATTTAAGGAAAATATAAATTACACAAAGAAGGTAGGTATCTAATCTATAAAAATAAAAAAAAATGGAGTGTCTGTATGTAATATTAATATAACTGCTTTTTACTAAGTGCATATAAAACAAATTTTTTTAGAAATTTTATCTGTCTGTCTGTCTGTCATTTTGTCTGTTTGTACCCGCTAATCTCTGAAATGGCAAGACCGATTTTGATTAATATTGTAATAAGGTACTTTTATTTCACAATTTTATTTCATGAATAAAATTAATTAATTAAATAAAAACACAGATGAAGTCGCTGGCAAAGCTAGTATATTTTAATAATAATGGCGGTAGTTTACAGCAAATGGGGTTAAACTGAATCAAGCATAAATTCGTTTTTAATTATTCGGTAAAAGTAAATATCCACGACTCGTAAGTCCAGTAGATATACCAAAACACCCACGATTACAAAAGGTAATAGGGTTTATGTAAAAGGTGGCAAGCCTATCGCCACTACGGGCACATTTCAATCCGGGAAATGTAATGCTTACTTAGAATAATCTGAAAAAAAATTTAAGAAAAGTTATCCTGACCTGGGAATTGAACCCGGGACCTACGCAGTTAACACAGAGGCTATTATATTAATTAATTAATCAGTAAATTTGAATATAATATACTTAGTAATAAATACACATAAATAATTATTTAAGTATGTAGTTGATATATTGGTATAAGTATTTTTTTTCTTAAATAAATTAGTGTCATATTCTTTATTTTTCATAATTGGTACTTGGTGAAACTTCAACTTATTTTAAATGAAAAACCAGCCACGCGCGAGTCGAATCGCGCTGTAAGGGTACTGTAAACTTATTTAAAAAATAGGTTAAAAACAGGTTTAATGTATGGAGCCACCTTTACATACTTATTTTAACCTGTTTATAGTATGTGTTGTTATAGTGGCAACAGAAATACCCCATCTGTGAAAATTTTTGAGATACAGGAGATACAGCCTGTTCACAAACAGACAGACGGACAGTGAAGTCTTAGTAAAAATCCCGAAAAATACATCTATTTCACATATTACCTATAATTGAAAATTATCTATGAAATAGCCGAGCGATTTCGGTTTTTACAGAATCATCAACTTGAGAACTTAAGTTATATACGATTTATGTATTTTATATGTATAATTAGTAAAAATATTTGTTAATAATTTTCAATTATAATTCATGTGTGAATAGGTAAATGTGTCTTTTCATTTAAAACTAGCTGTGCGCACGAGTTCAGCTGCTTTTATTATTTAATTATTTTATTTTATACATTTTAAAAATAAAACTAAAATAAAAGTAGCCTATGCCTTTCCGTATTACATCAGACGTCTGTCAGTGAAAGTACGGTCCAAATCAGTCCCGCCGTTTCAGAGATTAGCGGGTGCAAAGAGACAGAAAAACAGACCGACAGACAAAAAAATATGCTTTTAGGATATGTATCTTGTACATACAGACGCATTTAGTAAAAAGCGGTTATTTTAGTATTAAATACAGGCACTCCAATTTGTATAGATATGACTTTTTTCATTTACTTAACTATTTAAAAGAACGATTTTAACAAATCTTTATAAAGATACTAGCTGTCCGCCCGCGGCCCGTGAATTATTTTAATAGCACAGACAACTTTCAAAGGGCAGACATTTTATAATACTAATCACGTAAAAACATACCCTATTTTTAGTGTAGTCGGTTAAAAAGTAGCCTATGTCCTTTCTCAAGGTCTACTCTATCTCTTTACAAAATTTCATCAAAATCGGTTCAGTGGTTTAGGCGTGAAAGCGTAATATACAGACAGACAGACAAAGTTACTTTCGCATTTATAATATTAGTACGGATATGTCTACTAGCTGTCCTGGCGAACTTCGTAAGTTCCGCATTTAGAGGTATAAAAATGATGTTGTCCGCAAATCTGACTAACTCGACATACACAACGAACTTCATGAAAATCGGTTAAGTTGTTTCTGAAGAGTTTGGTTACAAACAACAACAAACGAGATTTTTTTTATTGACAACCCTAATTAAGTCCGGCATGGGAAAAACTCCGTGTATGATGTCTCAGCGCAAGTCCGGAAATGCGTGTAAAATAAAATCTGGTTTCGCGCTTCTTAAACACTGATTGGAAGGGACAGACCTTATCCCGTGTACGACAAAACATTTTCGATGATTTCCTTACTGAATTTTCGATGGAAAGTCGTGTTTTCTGACAGGATAAGATTATTTGTTGCTCTAACTTTGGTAACTAGCGTGACGGGTTTGAAATGATGTCAATCTTTATATATTTCGATTTTCACGTCAACTTTACCAATACTATTTCCTTTTACTATTTATCAGATGTATCTTTTGATGTTGATAACTTATAAGGGTCTTAGCGCACTACGTTTTTTTCGTACCAGAAGATATTTCATTAATTTCGATATGTACTTTGTCCATGTTTTTTGCTTCATAATTTCTTGATTGCAATACTCATGTTGTTGAAATTGAAGGTGGTGCTTATCACTCACCATCACATGAAATGCATGCTCGTGTGTCTCCTTTTTAATTAAAAATACAAAACTCGAAAACGGAGTCTCTATTCTCTTACTTGCAGAGTATTGATGTTTAATACACACTGAGTGGTCGTTTCGATCCGACGGTAAATTTTATAATTATATAGACACGTCACAAAAACCGCTTGTAAGGTCTGTGTGAAATAAAATATTTTCTATTCTATTTACTCGTGTAATAAACAATAACGGCATTTAACATCGATAAAACTGACATGGTTATGCTTAGACTTATATATTTTAATAAAGTCGTAGCTCACTTACACGTCCCTGCTACGCCTCGCCTAAAAATATCATTCAAATATGGGCTTGAAGACATGACCTTGCGATATAGTTTATAATGGCAATGCAGCGGACGCCGATCAGGCGGCAAAATTATTTTGCCATCATAAACTATATCGTAAGTTCATACCTTAAAGTCCACATTTGAATGATATTTTTAGTCGAGGCGCAGCAGGGACGTGTAAGTGAGCTACGACATTTAGTAAAATTAACATATTTAATATTATTATTACATTATAATTTTTTTTTCGTGTAGGTACTGAAAAATGAGCCACTATCTGTCACGATGCTGGTCTAATGAACCAAAGCTAGAAAGTATAAATGTTAACAAATATATTTAATTTTAAATATATATTTTTTATACAAATACAAGCTCTGCTACAACAAATTAATACTTAAAACAGAATAAATTTGATATTTAAAGGAAGCTCTCATTGAACAAACGTAACTTTTTGTCGTTTATGCTTGTTTTTTATTGATACATGCGAAGATCTTAACTACAAAAAATATGAATCCAAAGTGATTACCAAGTAATAACATAATATTCCCTTAACACACGGTGTCGCGGTCTTTGCGTTGAAAACCGCAGTACGTAAATGCCCTAAGTAATGTTAGAACATAACTAATATATATAAACTCTCACTGTCATATTCAGTTTTATGTTTTGCTCATCTGTTCTCTCCAATTTGTCCACTTTACTAAAAGCCTTACTTAACATAATATTATAATAAACCACTGACTGTGACTTTGTCCGTGCAAAAGTAGTTCATTTTTAAGATTGCGTAGGTACCCTAAAAAACGGAACTTTAATACTAAGACTCCACTGTTCGTCCATCTGTCTGTCTGTTTGTCACCAGACTATCTCATGAAACGTGATAACTAGACAGTTGGAATTTTCACAGATCATGTATTTATGTTGCCTCCATATCAATAAATACTAAAAATTGAATAAATTAAATATAATATAAAGGCTCCCACACAAAAAATGTTGTTTTTAGGCCGTTTTTATAGATAATGCTATGGAACCCTTCGTGCGCGAGTCCAACTCGTACTTGGCAGATTTTTTAAAACATGCATATGTTTCAGCTTATCCTACTTTAATGACACTAGTTGTCACATTGAATATTATTTAAAAAACCGATCAATTGAATTATAAACATATTTTGCATTAAATTGGAAGAAAATCAAACAAGTGCGAGTGGGGATCGTGCACAAAGCGAACCGAACTATATCCATCTTACTATTATAGTAGAAGATCCGAACCTAAACCGACCTTCACCGAGCTGATAATAGAATAAAACTTATATTATAATA
>DVZL01005726.1:0-11857 GCA_018236625.1 Lasaia peninsularis
AGGGTCTATTGTCACCAACACCGTGACATTGACTAGGTGGTAGAGTCTTGCAACGACTCGCCCGGATTGGTACCATCAACTTACCTATTCCTGCCACAACAGCGTCAGTGCTCGCCATTGTCGTGTTCTGGTTTGGAGGGTAGAAAATCCGTCTGCTTGTTGGTCTTCCAATATCATTAAAAAAAACATGAATTTATGTAGGTATATATGATGGATATAAGTTTTCCTTTCTGTTTGTTTTAGGTCTCACAAACTAAAGCCATTTTGGTTGAGCATCTCAGACGAGCCGATGCCGACGTTGGACTTTCTGTCCGCAGCGTTGTTGTCTGCGGAATATGAGAGAGCCCTTAGTCGAGCTTTGGCGATGGCGGAGTGTCGTCTCATACCGTTTTTCGGTGCTTTTTTAAGAGAGCTAAGGTAAGTAAAAACTAAATCCCATTTCCCCGCCATGGTCCAGGTCGTCTATGTAGAATAGATCCACTGCCTTACTACCAGACAGCTCGTAAGAGCTAAGCATAGGTTAACTGGGTCACGACCAACATGACCACTGGTGGTAGAGTCACCCGGGTAGGGATCTACCGCCTTACCGATTCCTGCCACCATAATGACATTGACGTGTTCCAGTCCGGAGGATAGGGTAGCCGGTAGACTTAAACATAAGGCCTAACAGCCCTACCACAGGGCAGCGGCGCAACTACGACATCTATGGTATCTGTAGGCTACGGTTGTCTCTTATCATCAGGAGACCCGTGTGCCTGTTCGCTGTCTTAAATGCTATAAAAAAATTAAAAAATAGGTTATGATAAATGTCTATTACATAGACAAATGTAGTTACGACTACATTTGTCTATGTAATAGAAAAATAGGTTATGATAAATGTCTATTACATAGACAAATGTAGTCGTAAACGTAGTCGTAAATGTAGACATATACGTAGATGTAGGCGTAAATGTAGACATAGACATAGATGACAGACAGACTAATTCTAAAAAATATAATTTTGGTATACGTACCTTAGAAACATACTTACATATGGATTTAGCAAAAAGCGGTTATTTTAAAATCATATATAGACACTCTAATTTTATTTATTTTTATAAATATAGATTTATATATTTAGTTCAATTTCGTGTGCCCTAATGTATTTCATAAATAAACAAATCTAGAATTCTACCTAATCTAGCCTTTTAGTCGAGCCACATTCTACATGCGCTCAGTAAAAAGCCCTCAAACACAGTGGGGTCACGAGCTAGGAATTTTAAAATCAGCCTTGACCTGGATTTTGTATGAGACGAGCACTTTCTATGGATGGATCTTTGCACATAATATTAATGTATGGATATTGAAAATAATCAACTTCAAAAAGTAGGAGTTTCTCGTTTCGTCTGTATATATGCTACGCGATTACTCCGAAAATTAAATATAGATTTTTATGATTCTTGTTTCGTATGGATATTTAATTTATTTAAAAATCCTATCCCTACTAATATTATAAATGTGTAACTCTGTCTGTCTATCTGTTTATTACGCTTTCACACCTAAACCACTGAACCACTGAACCGATTTTAATGAAATTTGGTACAGAAATAGAGTTGCCCTTGAGGAAGGACATAGGCTATAGACTTTTAACCGATAACATTAATAAGAGGGTATGTTTTTACGCAATAAGTACTAATAAGTCGGAAAAATTTCTGCTCTTCGAAAGTTTCCTATGTTATTACAATAATTCACGCAGGCGAAGCCGCCGAAAGAAAGCTAGTTTATAATTGCGAAAGTTTATGAGTATGGATGCATGTTTGTTACCCTTTCACGAAAAAACTACTGGACGGATTTGGATGAAACTGTACAAATAATATAGCTTATACATGATAATGAAACACATTACTTCTCAATGATGGAACTGTCTCCTCAAAACTACATAAAAAGCGGGTATATTTTGACGCAATAAATATTATAAGTCGAAAAGAAAGATCATTTGACCAATCATGCGGACCGAAAGTTAGTTTTATAGAATTTTTAAATAAAAGTACCTTAAGTTATCGTTTCTAACCGATTACATTAAAAACAGGGTATGTTTTGACACAACATCGGAAAAAAATCTGCACTTTGATACACACGGGCGGAAAGCTAGAATAAAACTAAAAATAGAATAATGTAAGTATATGAAGGGTACTCCAGTAAAAAAACAATAATTTTTGCCGTTTTTATAGATACGGAACCCTTTATACGAGTCTTACTCACACTTGACCGGTTTGATTCAGCCTAACTGTGTTAAAATTGATTTATTAACGGTCCATCCTCGATCGTCCTTATTTCAAACTTACTCAGCTATCACGGTTTATGAGATACAGCCTGGTGACAGACAGAGTTTTAGAATAGGGTTCCGTTTTTTACACTTTGGGTATAGAACCTCCTCCTTTTTAGTCGGTTAATGAAAAAGGTGTAATCTACGAGGCTACCACTTCAGTAATAAAACTCGCCTTAATTATTTACTAATTATTATTTAACTCGTTAAAAATGTTAATGACATTAATTAATAATACTTTGACCAAATTGCGTGCTGATAATAGTTACATTATTATTAAATGACCAATGTATCCAATTTACGATTAAGCTTAGCCCCTTGTTTTATTTGGCAATAAAAATAATGTAAATATCGTCATGCTTAAATCTCCGAAAGGGTAGGCAGAGGTACAAATGCACCCACGATTAGCCGACAATATTAGATCCAATGGTTTAATAAGTATTTTAATATATCATAAGAGTACTTAGAAAATTTACCATACAATAGGCCACGGTTGTCTCTTCTATACTATAAAAAAAAACTTAAGTCAGAAAAACTCATTGTCACATGGTGGAGTTCGAACCTAAAACTGAAGCCTGAAGCGCGTACCACTAAGCCACCGAGGCCTTAATTTTGATACCCTGAAAAAATAGGGATGTGGGTGTGTGTGACATCATAGCTCTTAAACGAATGGACCGATTGAGATGCGGTTTTCCTTTGTTTTGAAGTTGAAATGTTTGTTAGCCATTTTGTAAATCGGCTCGGGCTTTCAAAGTCATTCAATTGTTAGCCTAGAGGGAAACTTTTGGTACTTTCTCTTTGTACCATGGAACGTGCCACTGGTGATGAAGCTGGGAGTTATGAGAACCCACCACTAAACCTATAGGAATGCCTACTAGCTAACTATGTTTCCGTCCGCGGCTTCACCAGCGTTTTATCTCGTAAAATATCCTCTTTTAATGCAGTCAGTTCTAAAGTTCTATATTAGATTGTAACGTATAAACTATATTACTGTATAATTCCGTAAAAATCCGTTCATTAGTTTTTACGTAACAGATACAAACTCACAAATTTTCACATTTATAATATTGGATTACAACGCCATGCAGTGATTCGCCCGGTGGAGTACCACCGCTTCCTATTCCAGTAGATATCAAACGTGCTCGCTATTGTTGTGTTCCGTACTGGACGGTAGAAGAGTCGGTAAACTTGGATACATGGCCCCATGACCAGGCGTAGCATCAGTTAAACTAATAATGTGAGAAAATAAAACTAAGTAGTACTGTGAAAGTTGATGATGAGAGAATGAATGTGCTTTATTGAAATATATCATAGACAAAAGATAATTATCCATAGATATGTAAAACATTGTAGCCAATATACTACACTATAGCACTAGATTGCTTATTTAATGTTACCAAATTGAAATATTTCCAACATAAAACTAATCGGAAAACAGACCAAAGTAAATTTATTAAACACCCGGCGTTAATGTTTCCTGTAGATTTTATGTATTTCGTATAACACACAGCAGCTTGTATAACCTTTCCAAAGATATTTATTTAATACTATCACTTTTGATTAAATATAGAATCACTAGATTCTTATAGGAAGTATGAAAGTATGATATTTTGTTTATTTGTTTAAACACTGAAAATAAAAATGTGCAACATAAGCTCGTCCGATTTTTTCGGTGCACCGATGAGTTGCTTACTTATTATATAGCAGACACAAACACAAATAACATTCATAGGTTTTCTTTGAATAATTGCTTCAATTTGTGTTTTATATTTTTAGTTGCTAGCGTATCTTTTATATTACTAGACAAAGTATTGATAAGTAGAGGGATCATGTAGTTTAATATTTATTTTCGGGTCGTCTTACAAAATATGAGTCATGGCGTGAAAAAAAAAGAATACTTCCAGTTGAATTGAGAATCTCCTGTTTCGAAGTCGGTTAAGAAATCTGGTTGAAATCGCAAGCAACAGTAGGTATGTAATAAAAAACCCAGCAACCTTCAACCTCGAAATAAAACACAGCTGAAAAACCTCTTTTTAAACGACACGCTCGACCGTCCTTATTAAAATCATATCTAAAATAATTTCCTTAATTTTCCGCTCCGGGGAATCCCCTTTCATGGCGGGACGCTGAAAAAATAATCTCGTTACAAGAGCCGTGCTTAAAGTCGTGAACACTGATGGGTAATGGGTTGGGAACCTCAATTGGAATTATAGAGCTGCTACAACCACCAAATAATCTATACAAATAATTGCTTTTAACTAACTGCATATATATGTTTACAAGGTACATATACAAAAACAATATTTTTTAGATTTTTGTCTGTCTGTACCCACTAACCTCAAAAATGGCTGAACTTATTTTGACGGGACTTTCACTGGCAGGTAGCTTATATAATAACTAATAAGGAACGGCTTAAGCTACCTTAACTTTAAAATTTTATTTTAAAAATGTATAAAATAAAATAATTAAATAAAGAAACTGACGAAGTCGAGGGCTCAGCTATTCTTATTATAAAATTAGAAATGCGAAAGCATGGATGGATATGTATAGGTTTATTACTCTAGTAGATAGATGAGGGTATGTTTTTACGCAATAAGTATTACAAGTCGGAAAAAAAGTTGTTGCGGGCAGAAAGATATTAAAAAATAATCTCTTATAACACTGACACAGAAGTCATACACATGTTTGTATATTGTGTGCTTTTTTACAATAATAGAGTTGTTACAACCACCAAATAATTAAAAATTAAAAAAATATATCTTCCCTCCCATATCCCTAGTGTGTGTACCACTAGTATGAATTATAATGTTTGTTTTTGAAATTGTAAAGCTGTTACAACAACCGAATAATGAAAAATAGTATTGTTATGAAAAGTTATTAATGCTTTCGGGTAATATTGTGAACTTGTTATTGAATCATAGAGCTGCTACAACCACTTAATAATGAAAAATATTCTCTCTTTAAGATACTGTTTGAAATCGTGAACACTTGTAAGTAATATTGTAATTTTTGAAATAATAAAGCTGCGACAACCTCCTCTTTTCTTCGTCTCAGCCTTATCCCATATGATATCAGATGATATCGGGGTCCTAATCTTTTTTGACTAGGACATTAGTTTTTACGCAAAGCAACAGCTGCCATTTTACCTCTGCAACTTAGCAAGGAAACTAGGCCCAAACCTTGATTAGGTCGAACTCAACGAATCCGGGTTTCCTCACAATGCTACCATGGTGATACCAAAATAACATTTTTCAGAATGTTTATCAGTCTGTCTGTCTGCTTGTATCCACTAATATATGAAATGGCGAAGCCGAATGTGATGGTACTCTCAGGCCATTTCCTATTACAAAAGCTGTCTGGCTTTTGTAGTAAGAAATGGCTTAGGCAAATTTTATTTTAGAAATGTGTAATATACTTAAAATAATTAAATGAAAACGCCGACGATGTCGCGGGCGCAGCTAGTTATATATAAAAAAATACTGATCCGAAAATAATTTTCAAGATATAAGAAGCTATCAAACAGAGCTAAAATTGGAGATATACTTTTACTATGATAAAACCACTTTTATATTATTATCAGTTTATTTCAAGCAGCGCTGGTTTTAATAGATGAATCTTTGTTATTCAATCACGACCGAAAATACTGTGGCGTTCGCATAAAATTCGAATGTAATACATATTAGATTACTACTTTTTAGGGTTAAGCCGAAACCTTATTACCATCCGTCTGTCTGTCGATACAGCCTGGTGACAGACAGGTAGACGGACGGACGGCGAAGTCTTAATAATATGGTTCTAATTTAACCCTTTGTGTACGGAACCCAAAAACTATTTTTCCACAATCAAAAATAGCCAAGCAAAGTCAAATAAACCGCCGAAAAGAGAACCACCTCCTTTTTTCGTACTGGTTAAAAACAAACATTCTTATTAAACATCCTGTGTTTTAACAACTCTATATAAATATTAATCATGAACAAATATTCACACGAACAGCTCTTCTATGTGTTATTTTTTAATTACACAACCCTTTTAAGCACCATCAGAACGATCTCCTTGCAAATTACACAGGGGGTGTAATTATTCAAGCATTTATCACTAGCTATTGTGTAGTTAAACTTTCGCAACCGGTCGTGTTAGTTAAGCAAAGCTATGTGTGGTTATATCCAGGATAGGTGACATTCAAAAACATGGTTATGGTATAATATAAGAATATAGATTAAATACAGACACTTCAATTTTATTTATTTATATAGATTATTTACTTACTTAAAACAATGTATTTGAATTTCAGAGAGATTTTAGCCGCTACACCATCTTTGACAAGCAGTCATTCAGCAGCCGCTACACCGACACACAGGAGAGACTTCAAGAGAGACTCTATCAGAGACGACAGGTGACTTTTCGAATAAACATACATATATTAACGCCAGATGCCTTGCGGGGTAGGCAGAGAGCACCGATATCCAAATGTCACGATGTTCATTAATCTCTTTATATAAACACGAAGTTTCGGAGACTTGACTCCACCCTCAGTGTCAGTATCACGGCCGCGATTTATTTATTTAAATATTTATGCACTTTAAAGTACAAAGGTGGACTTAATTCATTATCTACCAGTCAACCTAACATAATTAGAAATATACATGAAGGGGTGCACAGAATGATTAATTAATTATATTTTTAATAAATAAAAAAATAAACACTTCTAGATATTAAACAAAAAAAATATTATTTAAAAAAATCATAGTTAAAACAAACATACTTAACATAATACATACATAAATAAATAAGATACACGTACCAAATAAATAATATAATACATAACATAAAAAAATAATAAACCTACATTAATATATATACTAAATATATAATAACAATGATTTACACATAAATTACTGAACCGATTGTAATGAAATTTGTATGTTGCTGATGCTGTATGTTCCGAGGAATAATATAGGCTTTTTATCCTGTTTGCTTAAGGGGTTTCCCTGGGAGAAGGGCGCGAACTTAAATAATATGTTAGTCACTAATGAACATTGTACAGACAATTGTCCTTTTTTTACCATATACTAACTGCGGCCGCGACTCTAATTTATTTTTTATATTTCTAAAGTAAAATTCTAAAATAAATTCCTTATTACATTAGCTGTCTGCCAGTAAAAGTCTCGTCAAAATCGGTTCAGCCGTTTCAGAGATTAGCGATTTCAAACAGACAGACGAAGATTTAAAAAATGTTTTGGATATTTACCTTGTAAATATCATATGCACTTAGTGTAAAGCGGTTATTTTAATATTACATACAGACACTCCAATTTTATTTATTTGTATAGATATGGTTACATTTAAGTATTATGTTGCAGGAGTTCAATAAAAAGAGACACTAGAAGAGAAAGCGGCAAGAGAATAGATCAGAGCTCCACATCACACAGAGAAAGCAGTAAAAGAGACCCTAGAATAGCAGAACCAAATAGACAAGTGGTAAGAGATCATATTTTTAACGACCAGTTAAGCTTTTTCGTTTTTAGAGTTCCGTATTAAAAAGTGTAAAAAACGGAACGCTTTTAGTAAGACTCCGCTGTCCGTCTGTCTATGTGTCTGTCTGTCACAAGGCTGTATCTGATGAACCGCGATAGCTGGACGGTTGAAATTTTCACCGATAATGTATTTCTGTTGCGACTATAACAAAAAATATTTAAAAAAAATTACTATATAAAGGTGATCCAATACAACATTTGATCTTTTTCCCATTTTTATAGATGGAATAGTACGGAACTTATCATGCGTGAGTCCGACTCGTTCGAGTTCTCTACTTTTTTTATCTATAAAAATGGGGGAAAGATCAAGTGTTGTATTAGTAACATATGATTTTCTTTATATAAGAATACTAATCAGTTTTTTTTTGAAAAATATTTAATGGTGACGGATTTGTCACATGTTACATTATGGAACCTAATATTGTCGGCTTATTTTGGGTGCATAGTATGTACTTCTGCCTACTCAATCTGAGATATGGGCATGAAGAATATGAAATAAGGAAGCGAACAACCATATGGCTCTCCTGATGGTAAGAGATATTGTAGGTGCGTTGCTATCCTGTGGTCGGGATGTTAGGCCTGGTGTGCAAGTCTACCCCCCGACTCGGAACACGACAATGTCATTATGGCGGCACTCTACCACCAATCATGTTGGTAGTGACCCAGTAAATTTATGCTCGCCTCTTACGAGCTGCCTGATAGGAAGGCAGATGGTCAATTCTACACAGAAGACCCAGATCAACACAGGGAGAAATATCATTTATATATTTTAGCTCTATTTTCACATTAATTTCAAAAATATATTTGCAGTATATAGCATCATTCGACGAAGAAGGTGAGCAGTTTAGAAGGGTAGGGCCCGAGGGTCTGGTGAACTTGGAAAAGGTGTACCGGACTCAGGCGGTGATGGACCACATAGCCAGCTTCCACCAGCACAGGCACGCGCTGGCCAGGAGCGATGCACCCGCACTTGGAGATTTCTTGCGGTGGTTCATTTATGTTTTAAATATATTAGGCATTCTAGCTGTACTTACTGTTAATTATTTTATACATTTCTAAAAGTAGCCTATGCCGTTCCTTATTATATCAGCTGGAAATCCTGTCAAAATCGGTCCAGCTATTTCAGAGATCAGTGGGTACATACAGACATACAGACAAAAAAACTAGAAAATGATTGTTTTTTTCGTCTTATAATTTAATATCGTAAAAAACACCACAATTTTCAATAGAAAAAACACGCGTCAAAATATATCTGCTTTTTTAAAAATTTGTCTTTTTATTCATTGTAATCTCTGCTTTCTGATAGTGTAAAAAATATACGTTACTTAGGAAAAATGTTATCAAAAAATGCAAAAATCAAATTACCTTATTATTTTCTAAAAATATTATTTTAACCATCATATTATTTATTTTTTCAAATTAACACTGAAATTATTTATGTAGCATAAGATATCAAGTTATAATAATTAATTTGATTTAACTTTTTCCTACATGTTGAACTAATATTGACCGCCTCGTTGGTCGAGTGGCTAGCGTACATGCCTAACTGCATCGACTAACCGCAAGGCTCGAGTTCGATCCCCGACGGGGACAGGCATTTGTGTGATGAACGTAGATGTTTGTATTTCCGAGTCTGGGTGTTTATTAAATTTATCCTGGTATATATTTAAGTATTTCTATGTATTACTATTGTTGTCTAACACCCATAACACAAGCATGTAATTTGCTTACTTTGGGTTTAGATCAATTTGTGTAATTTGGTAAAAAAAAATTATCAGTTTGCTCAAAACGATTTTCAGTTGTTAAAAACTGTATGAGAAATCATGTAGTACTTTTCGAGTTTATCTCAAACAGTCAGACAGACGCGGCGGAGGACATTGTTTTATAATACACGACTTATTTGATCACTTTTGAAATACCTTACAAAATAAGAATCATCAAAACCCATTAGCTATTGACGGAGTAATTACAAAACAGACGAATTGAGAACATCCTCCCTTTCAATGTCGGTTTAAAGTTCTTATAACTTATTGTCCACATATCTTTCCAGAACAGCTATTGCAAAATGTGATGAACCGGTGTTTGCATCATCGGAGAAGAATACAGGGTCCTGCTTCGAGAACGAAGCTTTGTACGAGCTGGAAGGGGGGGGTTACTGTCCGGTACAACCATTGCCCTATGACCATGGAGTGACCATGTTCCCCCTCTCGCCACAAAACGCCGAAAGAATGGACAGGCACGTCTTACAGGTGAGTTTTTTCGATATTTTATTCCTTTTCTATAAAAAACAGTTTTTTCCAAATAAAAAAGATAAATTTTAAAAATTATTTCAAAAAGTTCTTACGATATTTTATTCATTTTCTATAAAAAAACATTATTTCCAAGTTTTTAATTAATTTTTTTTAAATGCATAGTCGGTGTTCGATTTTGACGTACAAGGTCCCGGATTCGATACCCGAGCAAGGAAACTTTTTTTATGATTTTTTCAGTTTATCTAAAAAACAAAGTTACATATCTGGGATTTGATTTGTATCCGATATGGCGAGGTTGCCACCTGCCACATGTGACCTAATGTCGTGAGCTAATACTGGGTGCATAAGCAAATATGTTTCTGCCTACCACTTCAAGATTATGGGCGTGACGATATTTATTTTTTTGTTTAGATAATGCATCATGGAACGACATGCGTGGTGTGCGAAGCGGAGTGGGGCGGAGCCCTAGCACACGTGAGGCTCGAGCGGGCCTGCGCCCTCCTCACCTGGTCCAGGACAGCACACCGCCCGCATAATGTACATGGTAAGGGGCTATGAACACACACACACATGCACACATGAGAAAAAACAATAATTAGGCACACAAGTCTCTTCTTCGTATTAACTTTATCCCGTATTATATCGGTTACCTAATTTAGGGGAAAAAAGTAAAAAAAGTACCTTCACGTCTATTATCCTCGAAGGAGCAGGCAGAGATGTGCTAGTAAATTCACGACTCGTAAGTCCAGTAGATATACTAGAACACCCGCGATTAGCCAAATTACTAAGGCCCTGATATGATAAGTAGCAAGCCTATCGCCACTTCAGACACATTCCAATCCCGGGCAATGTAATGCTTACTTAGAGAAATCTGAAAAACATTTAAGATAGTTTGCCCGACCTGGGAATCGAACCCAGGCGACTACCATCAGACCTCTGCAACCCAGAAGGGAAACTAAGCCCAAACCTAGATTAGGTCGAATTCAATGAATGCGGGTTTCCTGACGATGTTTTCTTTCACCGTAAGACCACTCAGAAAATGTACATACCTAAGTTGGAAAAAGTACATGGCGGGTTGGAAGTTGAACTACCCGAATGTAATTCCGAAGCGCGTACCGCTAGGCCACCAAGGCTCATGATGGATAATATTCTGATAGAATGCAATAGAAAATATTTCAATTAGCACATATTTTATATCACATTAACCATACAAGCAGTTATTGTAACGAAATTCTAAAATTTACCTATTCCTGCCACAATAACGTCAGTGCTAACCATTGTTGTGTTCTGGTTTGGAGGGTAGGGTAGCCGGTAAACTTACACACACAAGAGGCTTACTATCCCAGCCTCAGGTTGGCAACGCACCATTTCCACCTTTGGTGTCAATAGGCGACGTGTATTTCTTGCCATCAGGAAATCCGTCTGCTTGTTTGCCTTCCAATATCATAAAAAAAATGAAAGTTAAATAATAAACATGTCCAAATAACCTGCAGTGATTTTCCTAGATCAGTGCCATCTGCTTGCCTATGCGCTGCTATAACGTCAGTGTTCACCTTTATTGTGATCCGATTTTATCTGGTTGGTTAATTTATTAACAATATGTTAACATCACAAACTCACTTTGACAATATAATAATAATAATGTACACAAGTTGATCTAAGTAACCCAAAAGTAAGCAAATTATATGCTTGTGTTATGAGTGTTAGACAACGATACTAATACATAGAAATACATATATAGATATCAGAATAAATTTAATACACCC
>DVZL01005727.1:0-11857 GCA_018236625.1 Lasaia peninsularis
ACATTTTGGTTCGACACCCAATTGCAGTTCGTAGTATCTTTCATTTCGTCACCGAGTTACGCAATAGCCCCGCTGGTATGTAAATTTAACTGCGATTTTCTAATAAAAACGGTTTTTAAATTCAAAAAAATACCGTGCGCCTCTTCTTCGTGTGAATCAATCTAAACTTTTTAATAATTTATTTTAAAATGTTTTTCCTATCTACGAGTACTAAACGAATCGATTTGGAACACACTTTTTAGCTACAAAAAAAAACTATAAAATATTGCTACAGGTAGTAGAACTATTTTATAGCTTTGTTGTAGTAATTTTATAACATTGCACATTTAAAACGGTATTTTTTAAGGAATAATATACACAATAACATTATGCCAACAAAATAATTTGAGAATAAAAATCAAATTAATATAACTCATTTTCGGATTTTAATATAATTTTAACGCAATGAAACTGCAAAAAACCGAATTCAAGTTCATTATGATGTCTGGGTGTTTTTTTTTATTTTTGGCTTAAATTTCAAATATATTTTAAGCAATTAGGTACCATAAAATTTATATGACCTCATCTGAACCATTATCTATTTCTCAAAATTCAGGAATAAAACTCACTGGAAATTAACGGATTAATCGCGTAACAAATATACAAAAAACATACTACTTCCTTTTGAAGTCATTTAAAAAGTACAATATGTTCTTTGTCTTCATAGAAAATGCACTTAATATCGCGATTTAAATTTTATTACAATTCAATTAAATTTTCTAAAAAAAAATTGTGTTAAATTTTGAAACTAAGATGTGAAATATACATTAGTATAAGGCGATATCTTACCGAAAGCACCAAATGTGTTATCACGTGGAAAGCGACAAAGGCAGATAGGACGTATACAGTCCACAACGGCAGTTCAGTCTTCTGTAGGTATACTGCTAGGAATATTGTAGCGACTGCAACCAAAGATAATATTTTATAAGTCTTAATATAATTTAAGTATTAAACAAATATAAGTACAAGTTTTAATGATCCAAAGTATAACCATTTACTTTTTTCAAGTATTGAAATGCAAAAAAGTAGACTGATTTATTCACGATAAAACTAAAACTGGCCAAGTGCCAAGGGTTCCGTATTATACGTATCTATGAAAACTGAAAAAAAAAAACATTTTTGTTGTATAAGAGCACCTTTTATACATTTATTTTATTCTGTGTTTAGTATTTGTTGTTATAGCGGCAACAGAACCAACAGAATCTGTGGAAATTTCAACAGCCTAGCTAGCTTGGTTCATGAGATACAGCCTGAAGACTGACAGACGGACAGCGGTGTCTTAGTAATAGGGTTCCGTTATTACCCTTTGGTTACCGAACCCTTATAACAATTCGCCTTTATGTTGCTAAAATATTAACAGTTAAACTATTAAGCCTAAAACCTTTGGCATACGTTTACAAGCTAGTTTACTCTCCGAATGGAAATACAACAGTGGCGATTAAATTTTGGTAATAAAATTTAGATAGGCACCAAAAGTTGTAGTAATAAGTATACTAGGAAAATATTCTGATAATTACTAAATTAATCATACATACTTTTACGTCATGTTATCGGTTTTTTAAAAATACTCACTTCCTAGAATATGAGCTGAGTTACCAACAAACCAATGCAGCCAGTTGAAGATGGGTCGCCGTTTTGTTCCCGGGTGGGGTCTGAAGTACGCTCCTGAAATTAATAAAAAAAATAATGACTAATATATACAAATACTATTAGGAATATGCATGTGATTTAGATATGGCGCAAAAATAACCTAATCTTTATTGCTGAAGAAATATGTATAACCACGTTAATATTTTTGCCAATATTCAAGTTTTATTATTAAAATTAATTCCTTAAAAGTAGGTAGTATTTTTGAAATTCCTTCGCAAATTTCGAAAACCGCAACGCCATGACGTGACGTCACGGTCCACTGTCAAGGCATCTTTGCATCTTTGGACATAATACGAGTATGAAAATTTTCGCACATAGGGACAATACAATATTTATAATATATATAGTGTAACACTTCACTTAATTTCACTTCGGTGAGAACTGATTGTTCTCATTTCTCAGGGGACGATGACATCACAAATAAGCGCGGTGTTTAAATCATCCGAAAATTATGATAGTTTGGATATATTTTTAGCTTATCACTATTTTGGAAGTGTTATATGTTCGGTTATATGATTACTTAAATTATTGTTATAGAAAATTAAAAGAAACTTGCATACTCTTTAATAAATAAAAATGTCTTGGTGACTTACCAATAGGTTGTAAGAAGCAGAGGATGACGGTGATGAGTCCGGTGATGGCGTGAGGATTGTCTCCCGTGGTGGTGATGGTGCCCACCTCCACCACGATCAGGACGAAACCAGCCATCGTCAGAAGCCATGTAAGCACCATTAGAATTCTGTGATACTGGAGAAAATAATAACCTGTTAAGTTATCTTTATACCAATATCAAAACACTACTAAGGACAGAAAAGACACGACAGGAGAAAACAGGGAGGAGAAAAAAGAAATACATGAATATCCCCCATTCTGTAAATAAAAAATAAAAGTGTAGCGTAAACTTAGCGTTTGTAAAACTTACCGCGAACCAAATGTCTTTCCCACCCAAAGATTTACCGACCCACGTCTTTCTGAAGTATCTGAAATTAAAAAAATAGGTATTAACTAATGATTGATTAATTTAATAAATGTATAATTTTGTGTATCAGCTGTAGTTTTATGCGAGTTAAGCCGCGGGTAATAGCAAGTCTGGACTAAATCTTATGTAAAGGTTGTTATTTACATTCGTAAGAAATTAGAAAGGGTAACAAAATTAATGAAACTAAATATAATTAGAGGATAAAATAATATATAAAAAAATAAAAATTAATACGAATGTCCTTGACCTTGGAGACGCCATAAGTTGCTATGCTATTGCAGCAAGGTGCGAGGATGGGTGATGGAATAAGGATCACTGATAGTTCATAAACCGCGTCACAACGTCTTTTCTACTAATAAATTATAAGGTCATTTAGGAACAATTAGATCATCTTCAAAATATGTGTGTACGTGTGTGTATCATTGTCCTTTAAATATTTTACAAACATATTGTCATACCTTTAACGGTAGGAATGACAATGGGTCTGATTTCTTAAAGTATATATTATGTAGATCCCATGAGGTGTATACGTTTGCCGGGTGTGCTAGTGATATGTGAGTAACCTGGCCAAGAGTATCCCGAGCGAGGCGGCCCCGAGCCAGGCGGCGACCATGAAGGAGCCGTGCAGCTTCAGCAGCAACTTGGAGGCGCCGCCGGCCGCGCCCACCGACGCCAGCGCCACGGCCGCGCCCGTCGACTCGAACGCCAGCGAGTGGAAGCCCACGCGCTCGGCGTCTGGGACGCAATTCGTTTATTATACCTATATACTACCCGTGCGCGTTAAGTTAAGGCCCAGTGCAGTGTCATCACTGACAAGTACAGTTCAAGCAGAAATAGAACTAGCCTCCGCCTGCAGCGGGATGTGCGAATTTTAGGTAGCCATCTTGTATTGTGTAATGAATTACAACATTATGATATTTTATAATAATAATAATAAAGCGGTTGTCGCGGGTCTCAACATATCGCGATTACATTTTTTAAATTCCCTTACAAATTTCAAAAATGCAACGCCATGACGTGACGTCAAGGTCCAACGCAAATGCCACGTCAATGATTGATATCCTTATTTTTACATCTTTGGGCATAATATGAAAAATTTCGCACATAGGGACAATACAATAATTATGATATATATAGTAAAATTAATTAAGTGAAATGTAATAACACTTCACTTAATTTCACTTCATTGACCAATAAATTTGTTGTTCTCACTTCTCAGTAGACGGTGACGTCACAAACAGATGGTACAAGAAAAAAATTATAACACTGCAGTATCTGGTTATCCACGTACCTTTCATGGAATCACCAGAAACGACCATCAAATTGTACTTATTGTTGGCCAAGTCGAAGGTCTGCCCTTTAATAACAGATACCACGTCCCTCCTGAATTTGCAGTACAGTTTCCCGTCAACGTTCGAAGATTCCAGCAACTGAACTATATCCTGGGGGGAATCCGACCTTCAAGAAAAGAAACAAAAAATTAATAAACCGAACGAACCTGAAATAAACAAAAAGTATCGTTACACGCACCACCACATACAAACCTTCCGAGATGTGGTTTAGGTTATACCTGTTATATTCCCGGAACAGGTAAAGTTATATTCCGGGAATCGAACCCGGGATCTCGTGCGTCAAAATCGAACAACGACTACGCTCGATCATGGAGGCGATCAAAACTGAAGCTACTAATATAACAATACTGCATGACTTCTTTCTTCGAAATAAAATATCGTCGACTGACACGTCGACACACTGACATAACAGAAGCATGTCATTTGCTTACTTTGGGGTTAGATTAATTTGTGTGATTTATCCAGATTATTATTTTTTTGATTAACTCACCTCCGGACATATGGTTCGGCTTTTGGATAAGTCCAGGACGTGAACAGACTGATTCTTCCATTATCATTCCTGACGCATTCCATGGCGCTGTCGTCACCCATCTTACTATCCAAGGAGAGACCAGCTGCAACGTACTTCGGGTTGTCTGTACCCTGAATCTCGAAGGTGTATGTGTCTCCTGCGACGAACACCGCGACTATTGCTTTGCAGGTGCCCGAGTTGATGCAGTTTTGGGGGACTCCAAAGCAGAGTTTAGTATTTTCACATCCTTGGTATATGGTGTCTAAGGGTCGGGGAGTTGTTTTTTGCTGTAAAGTGAGATATTGGTAATAATTTTGTGGCCGTTGATTCACCTTATTTTAAGTAATTGCTATATTTTTCAACTTAATTAAATAAAAAGAGAAAGAACACTTTTAATGATGTCAAATTAGAATGGACATTTTATCTTGGATGGCTTTTACTCTACATGTATTAGGGTTTAGACAATCTATTTAAAGATTTACATTCCAACCTGTCCACGATACTAAACATCTACAACAACATTAACATGTTGTAAGCAAGATTTCTCACACAAGCTTTGCTTTAAAGTCGTAGGTTGCATCAATATTGGTTTTGTAACACCAAAACCAATATTGATGCAAAAAAACACCAAAAAGCGGTGTATATTCTTTATCTTAGGAAGTATATTATTTTTAATAACTTTTAGAAAGTCAATTCCACATACCATCTGTGGAATAAAAAAACATTTTTTGTTTGAAATGACTCACTTTGGTTTCCATTATAACTGGTGGTCCCGTTGTTGCCCTTGGTGGGGAAGCGGCTGGAAGGGAGGTGGTGATCTCTGTGTCTGGTGTCACCACTTCCACCAGGGAAGACTCCACGTTCTTCCAAAATGTGGCGTAACTTTGTGCTACTGTTGCTCTGGAAATATAATCAAATAAGCTTATTTATAGATTCTCAAATGGGAGTTAATCTATGTTAGTCGTCGGAGCTGAAAAATACTTCGCGAGTTTTTGTATATCGTAACGGACGAGAAGTCTCACTAGTTTAAGTCTAAGCTTCGACAGATACTTGTAATCCCCCGCTAGAATAGCGTTTAGTGCCATCTAGCGGCAGGTTTTATTTAAATGCTTTTCTTTATAAGAAAACGGTTTTACACAGGTAACCACAACATTTGTAATCGTACATTATCTCGATATAAAAATTTCATCAAAACTGAGGTGTTTGGGAGAAACTTACAACAGTTAACATCTTGTTTGTCTATTGCTGACGTTTATTTACTATCTGGACATTTCCTTCATAGTCTGCTTCCCAATGTTATAAAAAAATATGTGGTCACACCTCAGGCACGTAAGGCACAGGAGAGGCAGAACACACATATTTTTAATATAACTACAGAGGCGGTAAATAGTAACAAAAATAAAATGTACCTGAACTCAATGCTTCCTAAGAAGTCTCTGGGAGCTTGCCAGACGAAGCTCATGGCTGGTTTCTCTTCTGGGTTCGTGTGGGTGACGGTGTCGTTCTCTGCCTTGCAGTTTGTAATTTGTGCTGAAGCTGGATCTTGCACCTTTATGAATTTACCCACTATGTTGTCTGGATTCTGGAAAGAGTTTTCATCATATTATAGCAGTATTATCTCTATAATTCATTGTATTAACATAAAAAAGTGCCTGATTGCGGGCAGAAACCACATCTAGAAACAAATACAATCTATACAAATAAATAAAATTGGAGTGCCTGTATTTAATATTAAAATAACAATTATTACTTTTTTAATGGAAAAAGGAGGCAAACGAGCAAGCGGTTCACCTGATGGTAAGTGACTACCGCCGCCCACAAAGAACTGCAATACCAGGGGTAATATTATTTTTTTATTGTTTGAAGATTGAGCCATAGAAAAAACTGTTGCCAACAGGCCGTCGCGTTGCAAAAATCGTAGACAAAGTCGCGGGTGCAGCTAGTTGAAAAATAAGATAGTAGAAAGCCTACCTGAACTTCTCTAGCCTGCAAGATAAACCCTCCAATGGGTATGTTGACTCCAAATGGACTTGCTATGGTGACGTTGAGGGTGTCCCCTTGTCTCACTTGCACGGCTGACGCGGAGACTGCATAAGGTGGTACTGACGACTGGGGCTGGATATCACCATGTCTGGGCAATTGGTCTGTGCAGGCCTGGAATTATACATTATTTTCATTATTTAGTAATATACGTGGTCTGCATCTGGTAGAACTTCATTGCTCAATGCTAAATTAGAGATTTGTCCCTGGAGTATGTGGATGTACAAAATACTTTACTCTTCAAAACGGAACACGACAATAGTGAACACGGTAGTTAATGCGGTGTTAAGAAGTGAGGTGTTACTAATCCCAACGTATCGTCCTAAGTTTCACTATCTACACGATATATACATGACTAAGAAACCGAAATAACTATTGTTAATTCGGTTAAGTTATTGTTATACTACCAAACGATAGGGTTGTCACATCCCGACACCAGGGAATAGAGATAAAGAATACTCGGGCAAAGGTAAAAAGAGATTTTCACTTAGAAAAGGTTAAAAAGCCAGCCAAAAGCTTACCAGTGGAGGAGCCCCGGAGCCATACTGATGACTGAGTCTTGCCAGTGATAAAATTGCAATTAAAACGCCGATTTTTCTTTCCCGTGGCAACATTTTTGATACCTGTAACAATTAAAACATCGTAAGCAATTATTTCATACTTTCTAAATTTATTTTCTTACTTTTTTACCGTCGACATTTAGTGATATTTCATAATAATTATGATTCTTTTTATGTTATAAAATAACAAATAAGCAGGTGTCGGTAAAAGGTAAAAGACAACAATTATCATAATAACCGGCACCATAAATGCTGCTGGTGCCTTGCTATCTTAAAGCCAAGATATTTAGTACGGAGTACGACAATACCTAGCACTGACATATTATGGCGGCAAGAAATAGATCAGGCGATGATTAATGTTACACAGTACTCTAGACAAAGTTCGGTGTAGTTATAAAAGTCATTGAACCTAATTGCCATGAAATTTGTACCACTATGAAGCCATCACTACCTATCGCACAAATCAGCATCCTTGCATCCTTAAAATCCATTCAGAGTTCATAGAATAATCGCATAACAAACATACAAAAATATACACACGAAACAGGAACCTCCTTTTATTTGAAGTCGATTAAAAAGAGCAGTTATCTACCACGTCACGGTTGCTAAATGCATTTTAATGAAAACTTTTAATAACTTGCATTATTACGCAACGACATGCCTTGGCCGAACTGAATTGATAAAAGCTTAGGTAATTGACCATTTAACTGGTTTTAAATTGACTACAACTTAGATTATGCCCAATTAAGATATGATAAAAACATATTAAAAATAATAACGAAAATATATTTCATTAATACAAATAAAAAAAGTAGTGTGAGTTTTTGGCGACTAAATCATTCGCATTTGGTTATATTAAAATTAATGGTTTTTGTACAAATATTCATTCACACTTTTAAGGATTCTCTTTAGGAATTGATAAGGCCTGGGTACCAAAGATCACCCTAAAGGGGAGCAAAACCCAGTCATAGTTTAGTTCGAATACGAATACACGAATCCGAGTTTACTCACGATGTTTTTCCTCACCATTCCTCACCTTATGGCAACCAGAACACGTAGTTAAAAGTTAAAAAAACTTATTGGTACATGGCGGGGTTTGAATCAGGACTACCGGAATGGAAATTCTGTCATGATGTCGTAATCATTATTCTAGCGTTTATAAGGTTGTTTCTCATATTTGGACAGGAAAAACCAAATACTGCTTTTAGTCGGGGAGCCCAAAAGGGGATTACGGGACGATAGCACATCGTACTATCTTTACTGTCGTTAAACACCTCCATTGCATATAAAATCTCTATACAGAAACACACATTTAAGGTGCCTAGTCTATGTTATTTTTTTTAGCTTGAAAATACATATACACCAAATGTCAGATTAAGATACAGACAGATTACATGTCAATAAGTATGTATTTACATAATCTGACAATTTGACAGTGATTAAAAGGAGTAAGAGGATCAGAAACTTTCATACAAGTCATCTTTGTTGTGATAAATACTTTTGTCATCAGGAACCAAAGAGGCTTGTACACTATCAATATCTGAAGCGATCGCGTAGGATCAAATGTCTGTAATTTTTTATCGTTTTGACGCTCTCCCCACCACTATAAATAAAAATGCCATAAGATGTTTTTTAAAAATGTCATAAGTCGCTATGGCGCTCGAGTGACTACACATTTAGCTTACTGGGCTCCTCTACTTTTCCTACCTCTTTACGTCGCTTATTTGCCAGCACGGCTATTAGTGAGTTCATTGGCATTATTTTATTATTATAAACACACTATTAAGTGCGGTTAACTTATTTGTTTGAAATTATTTGGTTAACAAAAGTTCTATTTACAAATCTCTTACATTTGAGATAAAGATAAAAAGATGGAATAGGTGTTTTTGATAACCATGTCTTTGTATATAAACTCTATTGACATCTATATTCTTGTTTATGAATAGTTAGTTTCATGTTATTAATAATTACCTTTTTTGCCCAAATACGTCTGCCTATGAATTTGTTTCTTTATCAAACAGTTGGTATATCAATAACTTCATTATTGTTTTTATTTTATGTATAGTTATACCCTAATTAGATATTCTTACGCAATCCTCAAATTTAGATCGATTTAGCACAAACGATAATGTAAGAGTAAGCGAGATGCAAATTTAAAATAACTAGCGACTCGCCCCAGCTTTCGCACAGCTATATTGTGCATATTGTATTAAAACAAACCGCATCAAAATCCAATGCATAGTCAGACAGGAATGGGAAGCGAAATTGTTTTATATTTTGTAGTACCTAGTGATTAACATTACAGGTTCCCAGGAACACGTCAGAGAGGAGAAGAGAGTCGACTTATAATATTTTTACGAACTAACTTTTCGCCCGCGACTTCGCCGGCGTGAATTATTTTAATAACACTGATAACTTTGAAAGGGCAAATTTTTTTACGAGTTTTAATAGTTAGCGTAAAAACATACCCTTTTTTTAATGTAGCCGGTTAAAAATTAGCCTATGTTCTTCTTCAAGGTCTCTATACCAAATTTCATAAAAACTGGTTTAGTGGTGTAGGCGTAAAAGTGTAATAGACAGATAGAGTTACTTTCGCATTTATAATATTATACTTAGTAGGGATTAGTATGTATTACATTACCAACTACTCTTTTATAGTATGAGGAAAGATAACAAGCAGAGTGATTTCTTAACGCTAACAAATACAAGCGGTATTACACACTTTCACTGTATTTATTATTTTGGCTCACCGTTTTCGATGATTATGGCCATATTTCAACTTTACAAAACATGACTTACATTAATAGTTAAAGAAAAGAAATTATGACGGAATTTCACTAAGTGCCGTACATAAATGTTATAATACTAAGGTGGCGTTGATAATCAGATACTATGTTAGTCCTCTTGCGTAAGAAAAGTAACCGAAACACGACAATAACAAGCACTCGTGATGGCCTAGTGTTACGAGCTTCGGACTTTCGTTTCGGTAGTCCAGGTTTGAAACCCACCATGCACCAATGAGTTATTCTAACGGTGAAAGAAAACATCGTGAGGAAACCTGCGATTTGTGCCCTATATAGCGACTGATTTGCCACCTGTCACATCATGGGACCTAATGTCGTCGGCTGATAGGTGCATATGTATCTCTACCTACCCTTTCGGGGATATGGGCGTGACGATAGGAAAGAGTTTAGGGCTAGAAAGTTCGCATACCCATTCATCTTATGACGATGGCAACGCTTAAAATTTCTTTAAATTAAACTCCCAAGGGGATAATATAGGGGCTGTGTTCTGGATGGTAGACTGTATGTGCAAGTCTCTATAATCGCTGTGTAAACATTCATCCATACTTACATTATAAATGCAAGTATGTTTGTTTGTCCTTCCTCTACTTCATAACGGAGCAATGTAATGGCATTATTTTTATGTGTGGAGATAGATAGTAGCCTTGAGAAGGATATTTTCGCATCCGTGATGAATACCACCGGGGCAGCCTCGGTGTACGCGATATCTCAGATAAATTACAAGAAACCCGTTTTCGCTGGCTTGGCCACGTCACACGCAGACTGAAAGATTATAATATAGGGAACAGATGCCTTGATCTTGTGGTAGACCCAAGAAGCGTGGGCTTGACGTCATAAAAGAGGATATGAGAGCCAATAATCTTACATGGGTTGGTTGGAGGATGTTAAAGACCGGGCAAACTGTAGAAGATTGACAAGGAAGGCGGACCCTGGCTCCTGTCGGGATTAACGCCAAGATGATGATGGAGAAGGATATAGGCTACTTTTTATCCCCGTATCTAACCGGGATTCTGAGGGAGACTAAATAAATTTAGCACACGCTAAATACATTTGGGTGGGACAAGTTCGCGTATTTTGTTCAAAGTATAATGTATACCTATAATTTACTTAGAAAATAAAAAATAGAGGCAAGCCCGCTGAGTTTCTTTCGCCGGGTCTTCTCAGTCCGTGGCCGTGTTCCGATCCGGTGGTAAATTTTAGGATTATACAGTTACAAAAACCGCTTTGAAAGGTCTATATGAAATAAAATATGTTCTATTCTACAGAGGTCCGTGGCCAGTTAGCCGGACACAACAACTAGCTATAGTAAATACCTGAAGGTTTGCCTTGTCCTTTCACTGCAAGTATGACGTAGTTTCCGCATAGTTCAACCATGACTTATTAAGTGATAGGGACATTCTATTTCTGAGATTAGCGACAAAACAAACATAGAAAGACTCTTTATACAAATCCATTTAATTTATTACAATGGTGTAGGGTAATGTTAGCGTGCTCGCCTAGTTCCTAGACAAAAGGCTCGGGTTCGAGATGGGGCAGGCAATTATGTGATAAAATGGATGTCTATAAAGACCCTTAAAATCTGGGTGTTTATTAAATCTAAATTGTATGTGTGCATTAGTATAGTTTTATATTCGTAGTAATACATTGTGAAATAAAATGGAAATAATTTATTTGCAGACATAGTGTTAAAAGTAGTTATAAAAGTTTTTAATTATACCAACATATTCTACCACAATGTGGTGTGCAAATATTTTATAACCTAATTTATATTTATTAAACTAAATATTATACACTAATTATGTAATTATTTATAAACATTATTTTACACCCGACTTATTTTAACCCTGTCTACCATAAACTATCACCGTTTTCAAACCTAGCCAGTCAGGAGAAGAAACGGCAAAACAAATTAAAGCCTCACT
>DVZL01005728.1:0-11856 GCA_018236625.1 Lasaia peninsularis
CACTTCACTTAATTTCACTTAGTTAACAAATTATTGTTCTCACTTTCCGGTGGACGGTGACGTCACGATAAAATGACAGTGTTTAAATCATTCAAAAATCATGATACTTTGGATAATTTTTTTTAGCTTATTTATCACTATTTTTAAAGTTGTCATATATTTTTTACAGTTATATAATTACTTAAAGTATTGTTTAAAAAATAGAAAAAACACATGCATATTCCTTATTGCCTGATACATTGTACTAAATATAAATTGAACAATATTTGATTATTTCAGCTCAATCGACAACTCTAACGGAGGACGCCGCCGAGCTGTACAACTGGACGTGCGCCGCCGTGGAGGAGGGCGGGCGGCCCGGCCTGCGCGCTCTGGCGCTCAAGCTCGGACACACGCACTTCGGCCTGACCAAAGACGATTGCCCGAATCGCTGCCACCTTTACGAAGATTGTCAATCCTGTCTCAGTACTGAGGGATCGGAGGGCGGTTCCTCTGAATGTCATTGGGCGAGTTATTTGGGGACATGTATATCACCTTCGTACCAACCGCTTTACTGTGCGGGCGGTATTTGTGGCCTCGTTTTGACCAAAGCCGATAAAGCCAAGTGTCCGGCTCCGTGCGGCACGTTTGAACAGTGCTCGGAATGTCTCCATCACTCTCACTGCGGCTGGTGTGCCCTCGAAGGTGCCAACGGCGAGGGCGTATGTACGGAAGGATCTATAGACACGCCCTTAGATTATTCGACCCGTACCACGTGCGCTGCAGTTTACTCGAATTCCCATCAGTCGAACAATACTAACGATACGTTTTCCTGGCATTACACCCGCTGTCCGCCGGAAAACGAGTGCGAGAATAATCACCATCAGTGTAAAGCTGATTCTGAGGTACGTAGAATTGTTCTTTAACAATTTATAACGCAAATGTTATAGGAACGATAATACAAAAATGAATTTTATACAATTTTAAATGATATTTGACTAAATATTTTGTTGGGACATTCAAATGTCAAATTCATATTTTTGATTAGGTTTTTATTTTTAACAGACTTATGAAAGGTGGAGACTTACAATTCATTTTTATGATTTGTTCTATGTTGGTTATGCAATTAGTCCATTAATTATTAATGCAATTGAAATATTTTCGTTTTGTGATTATAAATCATGCTTAAGAGAAAGTCATAATTTTTTTTATGCCAATTTCTTCAAGAGAAAGAGGGAATGCGTTCGTGACTTATTATAATGGTGGCCTCTTCATAAACGTCTGGTTTTAAATTACCTCACATGAAACTAAATCTCTGTCATGTGCCTGCAGAATTATGTGCTGAGGGGGTCGTCTCTGACAACATAACTTTATTCAGCAAATTCAAAAACCAGAGGGTGGTACGATTCGTTATCTCATATTTGTTATGTGATAACTCCTCTGATTACGAATGGATTTTGATGATTTTTTATGCTCAGTCGCGATTCGCACTCGTCGCAGGAGTCGTCTTGCCCCACAGAGGGGTGGGGCCTCGAAAAGCTACGCTCGCATACAATTTAGGAAACGCCGTCAGACAACACAGTTTCGCTATTAATTTTCAGAACGCGAGCGGTCATTTTCAATGTTTACGTTAAAGTATCGAGGAAACGATACGCGTCGCCAAATACACACACACTCACACATACATACAAAAATAAAGATCGATTTTTATTCGATTTAATCGATTCATCATGATCGATTCGAATCGTAACATGATGAATCGATTCACAAAAAAATCGAGGATAAAAGATCGTTTCAAAAAAATCGATCTTTTTTAAGTTTGTGATGGTAATGTAATTATAAATCAAACTTTAAAAAAACAAAAATAAATATTATAATTAACGATTTCTTATCTGCAGATATAATCAGGAAATATTATGATAGCAATTATTATTTTATTCCATACAAAAGATCAGATTGGGTATAAAATGTCTTACAAAGTTAAGAAAATATGGCATGTAGTTCCAAATACTTAATTATCTTAACAGAAAAAAAATAGAATGTCGATTTTCAAGGGTAATATATCGATTCACTGAATCCAGTGCTGTGCATCGATATAAATCGGTCTTTTTGGGCTCAAAAAATCGATTCTTCGATTAATCGATCTCACATCGCCATCCCTAATCGAACGTCCGCGCACAGGTGTGTCGCGACCTGCCGCTGGGGTACGAGTGCGTGTGCGGCGCGGGGCACAAGCGCGCGGGCGGCGCGTGCGCGGCCGTGTGTCGGCAGGGCTGCGTGCGCGGCGCGTGCGTGCAGCCCGACGTGTGTCGCTGCGACTTCGGCTACGTGGGCGCCAACTGCACCATACAGTGCCAGTGCAACGGACACGCGCACTGTGAGGGGCCCGACCGCCTCGACGCCTGCATCGAGTGCCACAACAACACCATGGTGAGACCGCTTTCGTTTTACTTCTAGATGTAGTCTGCGAACGAACACGGCGTAATACGTCGCCGGAGGGTGAAGTGTCCGGTGGATGTTCGCCCATGACCCGAGTGGCCCGCCTAAAAGAGTTTGTACTTCTGCGAGAATTCGTCGGATTATCGCTATTGAAACTGTTCCATCTTTTGAACAAATTACGCACTTCGGCCTTCCGTTTCGGTAGTCCGGGTTCGAACTTTTTCTGAATGCTCTTACGGTGAATGAAAACATCGCGACGAAACCCGAGATTTGTTCCTGATATTAACCGGTACCGACTTGACGGCGACAGGTGGCAGTTATCATCATCCTCATGGTCATGAGACCTAATATCGTCGGGTAATTGTGGGTGCACATATACCTCTACCTACTCTTTTGGGAATATAGGTTGGATGATATTTATTTATTTATTTTTATTAAGTATTTGAGTTTACGAAATTTGATCAAAACCGTTTTAGTAGTTTGAGATTTTATCCCGAACTTACACCGTGACGTAAGATTTATATACATATATATAGGTAAAATAATTTATTACTTATATGTTTACAGGGTAGTCAATGTGAAAAATGTAAACCGAATTTCGTTGGAGATCCGACTGATAATGGTCAATGTATACCGTGTTCTGTGTACTGCCACGGACATACAAGCGTGTGTACGAATGACGCTGACGTATCGCTAATATCACGAGACCTGAGCAATGCAGATCTAGAGGAGTATTATCGAGAGGGGGGATCGGCGAAGGCGCGATGTTTGAGGTGTGCCAATAACACTGACGGACCGCGTTGTGAAAGATGTATTGAAGGATACTTTAGAGGTTCTGAAGATTTCCGAGACCCCTGTCGACCGTAAGTGAATTTATCAATTCTAATTAATATACATATAAACTATGTAGTGTACTTAACAGATACTTAGAGTAAATCTTGGCTAACTTATTTTCTTTAAACTTATATTTTTTACATTTATTTACATGAAGTATCAACTTCAATTTATTTTATGTAAAGAGGTAGTTATAATAAAATAAGCCTATTATTACAGATGTGAATGTCATGGTCATGGTGACACTTGTGACCCAGTCACTGGAGAAAAGTGTAACTGCGGTAATAATACCGAAAGTGACGTTTCATGTCAGACTGCTAGCTCGAGCAAAAACTCTGCGCAAGAGTGTTGGCGGTACCAATGTGTGAAATGCAAGGACTTGTATATGGGAGACCCGAGAAATGGACACCAATGTTACAAGACAATAAACATCGAAAATAAACTGTGTTTTGATGGGAAATCTATAGGTGAGTAATATTATCCTCCTAAATCAATATATTATGAAAAAAATAGCTGCTTTTAAAGTGATGTGCATCCTGCTACAAGCTGTTTTTAAATTCACTTGTTCGCTCAAAAATTAAAGGACTTCCTTAATATATTCTTACTTCCAGTCCACTTAAGATTAGTGCTGGTTGTTTAAAATAACAGTTTCGTTCTACCACACTCTAAAGTTATTTTAGTCTATCACTGAAATCACTTGAGGTAACGCTTATATCGCCTCGAGATAACAGTGGCCTATAGGTGCCATAGGTTTTGTAAGTGCGTCGCTGTCCTGTGGCCGGGGTAATAGGTCTGGTGTGCCAGTCTACCGGCTATCCTACCCTACTCTTTTAGATGACCAAATTTGTTGCATATAGGAATAGGAATAATTTATATGTATAACAATAGTTTCTCTAGGACAAACCTATTTTATACCATTATAAACATAATAACAATGGTCGGTATAATCCTTTTAAAACAAAAATATTCATAATCTCTAAGACAACAATATGCTTTAATATACACCAGCAACGCACGGGTATATTATGCATTTAAACCTTCTTAAATCGCTATCTTAAAAAAAACGCACCAAAATCCGTTACGTTACTTTGTTATGTATTATGTAGTGAAAGATGTGTATGTATATAAAATATAATTATTGTTAGCGATGTTTTATATCTTCTTAAATATGTTGTTACAGATGAATGTAAAATTAAACCTCGTCCATTGTACCCAGGACAAACAGTTTTTGTAGCGATCAACCCAAGGTATATGAATGTAGACATCCGTGTAATTGTCGATGTGACACAAGGAGCCGTAGATCTTTATATGAGTCCGAATGATAGCTCGTTTGTCGTGTCCGTGAACACCACGACTGGTACACACGCCGTGGAACTGGACCCAACGTACTACAAACACGAGCCGTTCCGAAAAATGCCCTCCTTCGATGACCATGTTCCAGGGAAGTCGAGATCGACGTGGTTTTATGATAAGATGGAATACACCCTCGCCGATTACACGGCCAAAGACTTAGCGACGTATGTAACCGTCGATAAGAGAAATATTTTGCTTCGTGTGAAAAACCTACGGAACCGTCTCGTGTTGACGCTTCCTCAGAACGTCCACGACCTGACGCACACGAAGTTCTACATAATAATAAGGGCCCGGCACGTGGAGGACGGGGCGGCGAGCTTCGGAGTTATATTCTTCCGACAAGATCAACTGCATATCGATTTATTCGTGTTTTTCTCTGTATTTTTCTCTTGCTTCTTTTTATTTTTGGCGGCTTGTGTCGTCGCATGGAAAGCGAAACAGGCGGCCGATGTCCGGAGAGCAAGGCGAAGACACGTTGTTGAAGTAAGTTTATTTTCATATCTTTTAAATAACTTTACTATTATCGCACATCACTTTTATTACGAAACTAAAGATAAATAAATCTATTTCATTACGACGTTCAGTATTTGGTCGGTGGCTACTTAGCAAATAAGTTCGTTTTACTTATTTGAAAATATCAAGATCTATTCGAAGTATGACTATTATTATGACAAAACTCAATGAATTTAAATGCGGCAATATTTCCTTAAAATGCTTCCATCAAAAAAAAAGTTCAATCAAAATATAGGAAGACTGAATGAGTGTTCTACTTTTGAAAAAAATAAACCTGTTAATATCCGAAGTGACAACTATACCGTACGCTTCCCTATGTATTGGTTTGTATAGGGTACAAACTTCGGACTTAACATCTGTCGAAACCTAGGATTCCTAAGTTCAATATTTCGCTAAGACGCGATGACTGATGGACAGTAAATATCCCCAACGAATGAAATGTTAACGTAATTGTCAAACGTTGAATGAAGTTGTCCGTGGCGACTACGCCGATTAAATGTTGCAAGTGGACGGAATCTCGTATTAACAATTTAGCTATTTAAATACGACTAGCTGCCCGCCGCCCGGCTCTCTCAAAGCTTTTTTCATAGTTCGATTTATATGCATTGCTAAAAGATTACAAAAGTTCACACTACGCGTACCGCATAATGTAATTTAAGAGGTTTCCTACTTTAAGTTTTACACAAAATCCTAAAATTTAACACACAATCCGTGCCGAGATATAAAGTGATGTGATTGTCGTGCAGATGTTGCACATGGCGAAGCGTCCATTCGCGGCCGTGCGCGTGGTGGTGGGCGGGGCCGCGCGCCGCCGCGAGCTGCGGCCCGTCGCCATCGAGCCCACCGCCGACGGCCGCGCCGCCGTCACCTCCGTGCTCGTCAGGTACACGCGCCCGCACGCACGCACAACACACACACACACACACACAACACACACACACACACACAAGACTTATAGTATATTGATAGGAGGTGCCAGAAGGAAGGATCAGTGTTTAGAACTTTGAGTTTTTGTAGGACGAGTTCGAAGAGTTTATTAATAGGCATTAGTTAATGAGTTTAGATGGCTGGCCGACGTTGATACTGTGACACGATGTTCGTGTGTTGGCCCTAGATGGGAGAAATAACTAGGACGAAATATAGGTACAATTAAAAATCTCCTTGTTGACAACGGATGTGAGTCCCCCTTCTAATGTCAAACGAAATCAAAGATGTCGCTAGATTGGTGGTAAGATAAAATCCTCAGTTTACAATATCGAGTAGTGCAGTTATTTTTAATCTTTCTATGGATAGGTAGGTCTTCACGTGGTACTCACGATTTTTGAGTTGGCTAGCTCCCTTTAGACCAAGGGGGACGATTTGTAATCCAATATAACTAGTATTAACTGAGTTCACGCTCACACGTAACGCACGATGCGTCTTTATGTAGTAGTAATGTTGATTCTGTTTCTGTCCTTAGACTGCCGGGCGGCAGCCGCGCGCCGGTGCGCATGTCGCTGGCGTCGGCGCTGGTGCTGGTGGCCCGCGCGCCGCAGCGCCGCCCGCCGCGAGCCGCGCGTCTCGCTCCCGCGCGCCGCGCGCCCCGCCCACCCTCTTAGGGCACGAGGTAACACGCGTGTATTTAAAAAAATGCGACTTTTTCCACCTATAGATTTGCTATTTTAATCATATTGTTTAAGCGAAAGTTTGTTTATCCTTCTAAAGCATCGTAACGGAACAATATCTTGCTATAATTTTTGAATATGTTTGAACGTAGTTTCCGTTCCGTTGGCGGTTTCTCAATTTGTGTGTATGTTTGTTACATATTATTCGGTGGATTCCTAATTAATTTTAGTCCAGAACTCGTCAAAATAAATTTGATCGCGATTTTTTCAGTACCTTTTAAAAAAAAATATTAAAAAAGACCTTGTCGACACCATTATGAAATTAAAGTTGATTTCTTACAGTTTCACATTCTTAACATTATTCAATATTGTATGTATTTTGTAGGTAATTCATCACCTCACAAATGTGAGCAGCGTGCTCGTTTGATTCGGAAACCTCCAAACGAAACATACAATGGAGCAAAATATTTATTGTATTTAAAAAAAATTGCGTATCGTACATTTAGCGCTCTGTAGCTAGCTCAAGTATCAGTAATAATTTGTGGTTTAGTGTCAGGGTATGGGAGTGGGAGATATAAGTACTACAATAATATATCATGCCATGTTAAATTTATAACGTTAAATGGCGCGAAGGAAATACTTGTATTTCTTTTAATCGGATCATGAAATTTAATAAATATATCATTTAAAATATGTATTAATCACCATGATTGTAGTATGATTCAAATTATATCTTTTATCAATGTGAAGATATATGTAAATGTAGTTGTTTCTAGTAAGAAACAGATAAGTTTTATTGCCATATATCATGTACCTTTTTCTAGTAGTTGGATCTAACAAACTCCGTCTCAGATTTGTCTAATTTGTCAAAAGCTCTGAATTTTCCTGCCGTTTTGTCTAAGTCTAAAAAAATACTTGATAGTACATAATTATGGATGAATTCTATTTTATATCTTCTAATCATACATAGGTTTTAATGTAATACGTTTTACAAATATTAATTATTTATAAATAATAGCTTTGTTTATTTAAAAATATTATGGATATTAGCAAAATCTATGTTTAATAATGTGCAATAATGATTATTTTAAGTAATGCCAAAAAAGGTATTGCGTAATAGCACTACAAATTATATTTAAATTGTAACAAGATATGCTGCGAAGGCTAATAATATATTTATTATATATTTGCTGTAATAGAATTGTGTTTTGCCATATTATATGTACTTGTATTCAGGCATGGAAAAATTTATCATAAAGTAATTAACCTGTTTATTTTTATTTAGATAAATTTTCTTATTTTTTTGCAGGTAATCGAAATTGTTGTTTTTTTCTTTTTTATAAATTGCAGTGTTATTGATCAGTATTATAAATAAAAAGTTTAAAATTTCACAATGTCACATGTGACATTTTTTTATGTTTTTTGCAAAGATAAGTAATCTAATAAAATTTTCGGATCATTTCCTGCAAAACACTGTCAAACAATATAATGTTTTCAAACTTGTAATTTTTAAGAGATTATCAAAATTTGTAGAGGTGAGAGCTTACTGATTATGTTTGCCGTATCCAAAAAAAGTGTACTGATAATATTACCTATGTAATTTGTAAATATATTGTACTAGTTCGAGGTTACGAGCCAAAGGAATCAAAATTAAGCATGAAATATGCACGGGTTGTAAATCCTATAGTCCTCCAAACTGTTGTGTTGTTTATTTCAAAATTTTAAAAGATGTTGATAAACATAATTATGTTATTAGCTTGTTATCGATATATATGTGTTTAATGTTAAATATTCCTCCGTATTCTAAGTTAAACCATATTTTTTTAGACTGATGAAATTAATCAAATATACATGTGATTTTTTTGCCACTAAACTGTAAAGACTTATTTGTGAATCTCTTTTTTTTTCTCGAATATTACTTGGAAACTTGTTTATTCTCACATGATTATATTATATAGGACAATTTTAAAATGAAATGTACAGTTAAATTGGCAACTATTTTAATTAAAATCAGATCTGTATCAAATATTTATACATATAAATGTCATAGGAGTATTATGTGTATTGTTTTTAGGTATAAGTATGATACCTTTTTGAGGAATAAATATAACAAGTTTATGTTATGGTCCAGTGATATTCAGTTGTTTTTTCCGTTAGACTTAGCTATAATATAAATATTAACATCGTCTCACAATACATTCCCAAAAATATTTACAAATGATTTCCACCACATCTGTATTCGAATAATTTTCATTTTAACGTGAAATAAATCATAGATACGCCCTAATTAAAGGACATTGTATGAGATGATTAATATCACAGCCTACAGAATAATGACCCACCAAAAATAATAACCAGTATTGCTGCTATTAATATACATGTCTTTTTTTTGTCCTTTTGTTTAAAAAAGCTAAGTCTTTGTCAGTTTTTGACTGTTCCATGTCAATAATAAACTGTGATCAAGATAATTGTTTAAACTTTTGTTAAAATTTGCAACTTTTAAGTATTAAGTTCGTAATAAGTGTAGCTCTTGTTGGACTACAAACACGCTCAATCAATATGCTGAAGCACAATAACAATTATGAAGACTAAATGAGGAATTAAAGAATCTAGTAATTTTATTTTACACAATGTTATTAAGTAGTCTAATGGTAGCTCATTGAGTTTCATAAAATGAGTCCAATAATGGTTCGGATAATGTGTTTATATTTTAAGTTACAAATTAGAATATGCATGTTTGGTTTTAAATATCAGAGTAGATACATTTTTGGTACACTCTAATCTGACGTTAAATCAGTTTTCATTTTGTATACTACAACTATGTATACTAAACAAGACTTCGTATAGTTTTTTGTCTTCTTTAAAATAGTTTTTATTATTATTTACATATTTTTAGGAAAAAAATACAAGTGTCTGTTATAGAACGCATGTACAGTTTTTAAATTCTATCAAAATCAATAAAGTTCGAGTTTTCGGTAATTTAATTTTGGCAAGAATTTTGTATGTCTTATTATGTTGTAACTAGCATTCCGCCCGCGACTTCGCCCGCGTGAATTATTTTAATAACACAGACAACTTTCAAAGGGCAGACATTTTTTGCGACTTATAATACTTCACAAAATATTATACCCTCTTTTTTAATGTAGTCGGTTAAAAAGTCTATGTCCTTCCTCAAGGTCTACTCTATCTCTGTACCAAATTTCATCGAAATCGGTTCAGTGGTTCGGGTGTGAAGTCGTAAAAGACAGACAGTTACTTTCGCATTTATAATATTAGTATGGATAATATTCATGATATCAAATTATTTTAAATGTCTGCATATATTAAGCCCTATGTTGTGCAGGTTCTTTAAAGAAAAGACATATTTTCACTTTAATACCCTTTTTTCGTTACAAATGAGTGCTCAGCATTATTGCTCTATTTTTTTAAAGGATAAGACATTCGGAAACTTTCATACCAAGAGTAAATCTAGACTGGCACAACATTATTTACATTTTAGTTGAGATCTTGTATACCCTTTACCTTCAGGAAATTAACCCGTTTGTTTTAAATTTTTGTTACAATAAAAAATGTGATATAAGTATTCTAGTTTTATAATTTAATCATAATATTATAACAGATTCATTCATAACTCGCATGATGCACAAATAAAAAAGACAATAAACTTTATACCTACCATAATCTCATAGTAATTTTGAGTTAATATTTTTAAAAACTCATGCATATTCTATTATGGCAGACTAAGAATTGCTCATGATTAATTGGCAGTATTGTGTAGATGGGTCTAAGTTGATGTGTAAGTAGGAATCATATTAAATATAATATTAAGATTAAATGAACTATTAGGCATAATTGTATAAGTACTGATTGTTAGTTTAAGTAAATATGTGATCAAACTACCCATAAAGGTATGGAGGAGTCCAGATACATTCCATTGTAAATGTTTGTATATACATAAATATAATGAAAGTAAGCCAGGCATCTAAAAGCTTTAAAATATATTAAAAGTACTAATTGCTCATATTTCAATTATTTATTTTATATCTGAATTGCATTTATTTATTTTTTTAAACTAAATTGGCTCCACGAAATTAAATTATTTTCCAATTTTTTATGTGTACTGCTGCCGCTGTTTACTGACATCTCAAATACTAAAATATATTTTAATAAAACGGAATCTCTTTGGTAAAATTTCAAAGATCCCCTGTTTGTAGTTACCAGAAGGATATAGAATGTACTATGAAAAATAGAATAGAAAAAACATTTTATATAAGTATTTACATCTTATCATAACTTGTTTTGCTCATGTTAGTGTTAAAAACTTAAATAAGTTTTTAATTTGATGGTCCATGACAAGAGTCTCGAGAGTCAGGTGAATAGTTTCATAGAGCAGTATTGAAAAAAGGTAAACAATATATATTTTTTGGTTAAACAAAGTGTAAATGTTATGTAATAAATTATACTGTTGATTGTAAATGCAGTTTTATTAATCTTATCATCCTAAAACAATTATTTATATTGAAATAAAATATACATACTTTTCCTGACTTTATATTATAAAAAACTATTAAGCACACTCATAAGCTCAATTATAATAATTTGCATTTAAACTAATATTCTGATTTTTGTATTCAATTTACAAACATTTTTTATTGTGCACAAACAACAATCTTCTGACTTTACAATGATTCTACTTACATCAATTACTGTAAATAATTGGTTAATATTCAGTGTAAAAATTCTTGTAAGTTAAAATACACAGTAAAGAAAATTACAAAAAATAGTTTATTATTGATCCTTTTGAGTCAGTAAATGTGTTTTAATTTTTTGCAACAATTCTTTCTTGACAGTGTCAGGAACAAGGGCTCTGGCTCTAGGAGTGACCCTTGTGACCAGTGTGTCCAAAGTTATATTGCTGCTTTCATTTTCTTTTACAGCATCACGGCATAGCATTCTCACCTGGTCTCTCCAACCACATTCTATTAGTCTACGCCTTAAAAGCTCCTTAAACCTGTAAATGACACAAAAAAACTTATTACTTTTCTTGTGGAAAACAATGTATGCTGCAAAGATTTTTTTTTTGTATAAGTAAAAGCAAACAATAGTTAGAGCTACAGATATGTTACTATCCTGT
>DVZL01005729.1:0-11855 GCA_018236625.1 Lasaia peninsularis
TACTGTTAATTACAAAAAAGTAAACCATATACATACACACATACATACCTTATTACGTATGAACATACCAACATATTCTACCACAATGTGGTGTTCAAATATTTTTACTAATTATAATATACTAGAGACCCGCCCCGGCTTAGACGGGTATATTATGCAGGTTATACACCTATAAACTGTCCCCTTGAATCACATTCCCATTTAATCTATCTATTAAAAAACCACATTGAAATTCGTTGAACAGTTTTAAAGATCTATGCGTACATAGGGACAGACAGAACTGGTTGACTTTGTTTAATGCAGTGATATACAAATTACAAATGGTGGCACGGGGTTATGCCTCAGGAGTCCTGACATCATCCATCGTTTCCCCCGAAGTGGTGGTATTCATAAATGGATTTTCCTCACTGGAAAAAAAAGGGATATACAAATTGAACAATTTACTAAGATCAATATAGGTACACATCTATGAAAAACGAATTAAAAACATTAATTTCGTGAGGATATGATGATTCCATCACCCGATACTGTAGTAATCTATTATTTTACTTTGTATGATTTTATTATTTTTTATAGGTGATAAGCATGTAGCTCTTCCTGCCCCTGCCGGGAGATTGTCGCCTCGCCACGAAGTTTAAAACACCAGCCAAGTTTCAGCCAATTCCAGTTTCATCTAAACTTGTCAGGTTTTTAATCTTGAAAAGTTTCCAGCGAAGTTGTAATTCATCTTTTTCCGTCCGGTTTATAATACCTGTGGCCTTTTCCAAAACGATTTATCCGTAATAACTGAAGCAAATAATCTACCGAAAATCCCGATTATTGTTAAAATCTACAATTTATGTTACACACAGTATTCTTTTTAAAATATCATGTAATAAGAATGTCATCTATACAAATAAATAAAATTGCAGTGTCTGTGTGAAATATTAAATTAAAATAACCGCTTTTTACTAAGTGAATATTCATCTGGCAGTCTATTTATAGCTGCTAATCTCTGAAACGGCTGGACCGATTTTGACGGGACTTTCACTGGCGGACAGCTTATGTCACAGGGAGCCGCTTTTATTTTAGAAATGTATAAAATAAATTTATTAAATTAAAATGCGGACGAAGCCGCGGACACAGATAGTTACATAATAAGTCAAGCAATTTACAACTTAATCTAAAATGTTAAAACTCAACAAATGTCAAAAATATTCTAGAATAAATCATTGTTTACAAGTTATTTATATATATAAGTTACTGTGAAGTTGGAACTTTATTACGAAGACTCCGCTGTTCATCTGTCTGTCTGTCACCAGGCTGTATCTCAAGAACCATGATATTTAGAATGTTGAAATTTTCACAGATGATGAATTTCGGTTGCCTGAAGACTTGATGGATCTATATCGCCTTCATAGCCACCGATGTAACCAGACCTGAGACCTGTTACGGAAGAGCCATATGAAAGATAACCAACCAAACTGCTGCTAGACAAATGATTTAAGGTTCCGTCCCAAACGGTGAAAATGGGACCCTATAACTAAGACTCTACTGTCCGTCCGACGTTGAAATTTTCACAGATGATGTATTTCTGTTGCCGCTATGATAACACTGTACAGAACCCAAACAGAGCGAAAACATTTTGCACTTGGACGGTTTTTCAATCCTGTGCATTTTCATGTCCATTACTGTAATATTGTAATTTGTGTGAATATTATAATTTTTGAATAATTTCAATGTTATTAATGTTATTAAAGAATTATTATCTACTACATTTCACTTCAACGCGTACACCGAAGGTTAATTCTACCCTAGCGGTTCTCGCGACTTCGTCCGCGTTTTTATTTAATTCTGTTATTTTATACATATCTAAACCATAATTCTAAAACAAAAGTACCCTAAGCCGTTCGTTATTAAATTAGCTGTCTGCCAGTGAAAGTACTGTCAAAATCTGTCCAGCCGTTTCAGAGATTAGCGGATACAAACATAGAGACAAACAGATAAAAATTCTAAAAAATACTGTTTTGGTATATGTATTTGTATATATGTATAGTACCTACCACATACGTAAGCATTTAGAGAAAAGCGGTTATTTTAATATTACATACAGACACTCCAATTTTATTTATTTGTATAGATAATAAAAATGGAAGAACGAGTAAGTAGGTGGAGACAGGAAATCCATTACAACAAAATGGCTGTCTATACATACGTACTAGCGTTACCTGGCAACTGGCTTTTAGTGTTGTAGATGTAATGTTATTGATATTGTACATCGATATTATACAAAAAAAGTCGATATAAAAAATCGGTACCCGGATGGGGCAACTTGTTCTCTTCTGAGGTAATCTGAAAAACAAAACTTTACCTAGAATTGCCACATTTTTGGACCGTGTTATCGTTGACTAATCATGGGTGCATATGCCTCTGCTTACTGTTTCGGAGATATGGCATGACAATACATATTTTTTTAATTTTTATAATTTAATAAGTTCAAGATGTATTTTTATATGGATGCTAAACTTCTCAGAAGAGTTAACTCTATCAACTTTTCAACAAACTTATTTTCTACCACTTAGCTTGTAAAAGAGATCGTTTATCATTAATACATGACCGAAGAGTCATGGTAGCTTTGCGATGACGCATCGTAACTTTAATCAGTATACACCATTTTAGTATTCTAGTATTAAAGTGTCCACATAACAGACATAGTTTTAAAATTTGGCGATGGTCTTGCACATCTTAACGTCGGAAAGGACCATCAAACAATATAAGACATTACAAGTACTTAATAGCATATTATGTAATTTGTAACAAGAATTTCTCTCCGCAATCCCCAATCCCCAAAGAGATTGAGGATAAAACTAAACGACAACTAGGACTAAATACAACAGCAATAATTATAAATGAACACAGTTGAAAAAATATTTTTGGAATATATCGATAACATTCAAAAGAGCTATAGGCATCCCTACGAAAACATATTAGAGTCCTCGCCGTCACATTTTCTAATCTATATTCAAATTGCCGCAGCCCGCCGACGCCATTGTGAAAATGCGAATATTTTTCCAATTTCGCCCGGAAAATTCCCACCCCTTTTCACATTTATTATTTGCCCGCATTTTGGCTACATATCGCCACATTATAAAATTCCTAGGACTTCTAAGAGGATTTTTATTACTTTATTATAATATAGTTATAGATATCTATACAAATAAATAAAATTAGAGTGTCTGTATGTAATATTAAAATACCCGTTTTCACTAAATGTATATGTACAAGGTACATAATAGGCCAAAACAACATGTTTTAGAATTTTTATCTGTCTGTTTCTATGTTTGTACCCGCTAATCTCTGAAACGGCTGGACATATTTTGACGGTACTTTCACTGGCAGACAGCTAATTTAATAACGAACGGCTTAGGCTATTTTTGTTTTAGAATTATGGTTTAGATATGTATAAAATAACAGAATTAAATAAAAACGCGGACGAAGTCGCGAGCACCGCTAGGGTAGAATTAACCTTCGATGTACGCATTGAAGTGAAATATAGTAGATAGTAATTCTTTAATAACATTAATAACATTGAAATTATTTTTTTTTCACACAGCAAGTTTATAATACGATTAGATGATAAATAAAATAAAGATTAATAAATTAAAAATATATATATTTATATGGTATCCTATTAATAAACGCGAAAGATTGTAAGTATCCATGGACGTGATGCTTCTTACTATTTCGAAAAAAAAAACAACTATTGGACGTACTTGGACGAAATTTTACAGTGAGATGGCTTACTGTAAAATTTCATTGGCAAACGGCTGAACCGATTTTAATAAATAATTCAGCTAACAGTTTATTCGCATATTGTCATAGTTTGCGCAGGTAATTAAGATAAACACATAATATCTGTCTGTCACTGAAGTTTTAATTATTTATTTAATTATTTTATGTTAACGTGTAGGCATCACTGAAAAAGTAAATCAATATCCCATAAAAAACATCCTGTAAAAAAACCAAGTCTCGCAGCTCAATTTTTATTACCGTAAAAAGTTGTGAGATCGATGTAATACCAAGTCGGTTAATTTATTTAGTCCTCACTTAAGGGACCTTCTGTCTTAAATTGTTACGTAAGTTATTACCATATCAATATTAAACATCTTTTACGTTTTAAACAAATAGAGCGACATAGCCATCGCATCGCATTTCAATTTTATTAGTTTGTATATTTATAGGTATAAGTTTATATTTTTTTGATCGACATAAATTATACTTAATTAAAAATTATGTGCACCCCTTCATGCTATAAATCTAATTAAGTTAGGTTCACTAGTAGAGAATGCCATATAGCATTAAGTCCGCCCTTACTACATTTTTTGTGCATACATTTTTACATACATATCTTAAAGCCAGATCTCTTGCGAAGTAGGCAGAGAGTATCGAGTGCCAAATGTCACGATCCTTACATACCTGCCTAGCTTCCTCCACATTCATCATTCTCTTCACGTATACACGTCGGTTGCGGAGACTCTTGACACCATCCTAGGATAATACGCGAGCTATTTGGTCGTAAAGTGTCAACATAGGTCTCCCCGGACACATACATTTATCCACATTCGCATTGTATATCTGTTTAATCAATATCTTTCATTCTTTTTACATGACCGAACCATTGGATCATGCCTTTTTTCATTTTTACACCGATACTTACTTTCAATTCCACTCTTTCCCTGATCACTATTACGAATACGGTACTCCACAAACTTTGCGGAGCATTTCGACCGCATTTATGCTATTAAATTTTTGAATATTTAAATTAATTTGTTATTGGCTGACGAGGAACCACAAATGCCATCAACATCGAAGAAACCACAGGGTGATATAAAACTAGAATCCGGTACAAACAAAATCTGCGACGGCTCAAACGATATGTTACCCCATTTATTTCCTGCCCGCACATTGTTTGTATAAAATATACGTTTTCTCATGAGCATTTAAGTAAATAGTCCTATGCCGTTTGCAAATGCTCCTATCGTATGTCTTTATTTTCAATATGGCGACATTTGTTACATATCCAACATGGCGCCCGAGCAGACAGAGGGCCCTTGTTTGGACAGCATAAAACTCGTTACTGACATCGATGTAGTAACTCAAGAAATGACATCTACACAAATAAATAAAATTTGAATGTCCGAATGTAATATTAAAATTACCGCTTTTTACTATGAACAAATTATGTATGTTTACAAGGTACAAAAATTTTAAATATATATTAAAATATATATTTAAAATTTTTGTCTGTATAGTTTGTAATCGCTAATCTCTGAAACGGCTGAACTAATTTTGATGGGACTTTCACTGGCAGACAGCTGTTGTAATAAGGAATGGCTTAGGCTACTTTTATTTTATTATCTTATATTCTGCCGGTAAAAGTCTCATAAAAAATAATTACGCCACATTACAAGTAGCGTTAACTGGGGTTGAATAGAATAGAATAGAAACGCCTAACCTATAACTAAATAAAAATTTAGGTACTTAAGCCATACAAGTGTTTCGTACCCAAAGGGTAAAAAAGGGACTCTATTACTAAGACCCTGCTGTTGCTCTATCTGTCTATCTTTCACCAGGCAACATCTCATGAACCGTGATAGCTAGACAGTTGAAATTTTGACAAATGATGTATTTCTATTGCCGCTTTAACAACAAATACTAAAAATATTAAAAAAAATAATTACATAAGGATGCTCCCGTACAACAAATGCCAATAAAACCATATTCTACGTATTCAGCGATCTTATAATAACTTGGTAAATGTTAACATATTCTCAATTTGGTTCAGTGCGTTTTGACACATACAACTTATTACTTGTTCTATCTAGCTGTCTCGACGATATTTGTTAGTACCGCACCTAGGGGTATAAATTACATTTAAAAACAAACTTCACTTTTAAATTTAATTAATTCCTGAACGACAGAACGAACACCAAATGTTTGACAGATAGGAATCGTTTCTAATAGAAAACGAATTCGTTATTTTTACTACATTTCTAGCATTTTTTTTACATTTATTTAACTTTTAAACATTCTCCAGATTTTCAACGAATAATTAAAAACTAAAATTAGCCAAATCAGTTTAGCCGTTCTCAACTAGACCAAAATCTAGTTGGACAACACAACTTAATTCAACTAAATTCACTTTAATTCCAACTTAATTCACAGTCAGCCACATCCAGTAACCATAACTCAATGCCACCAGTCCACGAACCAAATAAGACGTCCCAACCTGAGACTCATATTATTATTTTTATTTATTTATGATTATTTGCATGCACCGCGCTGGATGTGACAATGCTGGCGCTATTGTCTTCCAAAATAATAACGAGATATGGCGCTTCGGCACAGTTTTTTTCTTGTACGCCGTCACGATAAACCTGCCCTCGGTGTGCCCTTAAAGCCTCGTGAAGTTTAAACATATTTTATACCTAAATGGCATTTGAATAGCTTCAAAATAATAATACGTTTTGGTGAGTGACGGTACGAGATTTGTGACGTTCGAAAATGGATATAACGCTTGCTTGAGCGCGGATTCTCTTCGTTTTAGTGTATTATATCAGATGATATCGTGGTCGGCTACCTAATCAAGGGGATTTAACTAGGACACCAGTTTTTACGCAAAGCGACTACCATCTAAGCTCTGCGACTCAGAAGGGAAACTAGACCCAAACCTAAATTGGGTCGAATTAAATGAATTCGGTTATTTCCACGACGTTTTCTTTCACTGTAAAAGCACTCAGATAATGTATAAAAGTTAGAAAAACTCATTGGTACATGGCAGGGTTCGAACTTGGACTACCCGAATGGAAGTCCGAAGCGCGTACCGCTAGGCCACCGAGTGCTCCAACTCATTTTACAATAAATTGATCCTGGTAAGTAAGTAGTAACAATGCTGAAAGCTAATTAAAATTTTTAGGTACATCCTATCTTTTTCCAATGATGTACAAAACGAAAAAGAAAAAAAAAATTAATAATGTAAAATAATGAAGCTAAAGGAAGCTACTTATCTAGAAATTAGGCACACTTCTAACAACTTCTTTCTCATTCTCATAAAGCCGGCTATCTCATTGGTTTAGATAACTCCATAGAACGAGCAGGAACAGACGTTGTCCAGTTTAGAAAGAGTTAGCAACAACAAGTTTTGTAGACATTGACTTGTTCGGCTTTTAATCGAAATATTCTGATTATAAACGATTGTAGAAAGGTCAATTACAAGCTAATCTGACAGGAATAAAATTATTTTGTCTCTTTCTTTTATTTGCATCGAAAGAAGATAGCTTTAACTTCAAATAAAAGTCTTTCAGCATAGGCTGAATGACTATCGTCTTGATCTGACACTTAAGTGGGATATTATTTTCTCAGTAACAGTGGTCTTCCAATTGACACTACCACAGATCACATACTCCAATTGGGGTAAGTGGTCTGTGGACATAACAGAGCTACTTCAAATTGGAATGAAAAATAACTCTTAGAAACGATAATAAGTATACTATATTTTAATAACGACAAAAACTGCATCATTCAGTAACTGTGTCGTACTCATTACATATTTATATTAAAGCAATATTAGTACCTATTTAATCAAAATGACTGACAATGTGTGCGTGTTTTTATTGTGCTATATTTGAGTTTCATGATGAAGCTTATGCATACTTACATATCTTTATGCCAGGTCCCTTGCAAAGTAGGCAGAGAGTATCGAGTGTCAAATGTCACGATCCCTACATACCTGCATTTATAATTGATATTAATTTAATTGAATTAAATTTCGAAGACATTTTTAATTCCTATCGATTAAGTTAATAGCTTTGGCTGATGGCCATAAAAAAACCTATCTAAAATTAATCGCCAAATTATCCCAAGCAAGGCAAAAGTGCTAAAAATTAAGATTCTCAAAAAAATCAAAGAAGTTATGCAAAAATGTCCGTAACACATTGATGTTAGTTGCAGGCTATAACCCGATGCAATCAGGCCTCCCATCGACACTTATCTCTGAGTAAGGATGGCAGAGGCCAATAAATACGATTTAAATGCCACATAGCGGCATAATTAGCAACCACACAAGGGGTTTGGAAATATGCAACCGAGACGCCGTAAATACAATTACTTCTGAATTAATTCGCCCAATACGCGGACGGAATGTTGCGACCCAAAATCAAGATTTTACATTACTCGAACAGGTCCTGTTTTTTATTAAATCACTTCGTCACTTGTAGTGTTCTTTTGTATTGGCAAGCAAGCAAATAGGTTTTCTTGTGATGAAAAATATCCGACAATTATTATAGACATCGTAGGTCCCATCAACCTATGGGGTGTTAAGTATCCAGCGTAAGTTATATTACCCTGACCTCAAGATCAAACCACAATAGGGGAAAGCAATTCTTACTGTTCAGTGTTAGTGACATACGAACAGACACTCGAATTTTTCAAGCTGCTTAGTAGAAAAAAGTTTGGCAAATATTTTTTTAAAAAGCCCAATAAAGGATTAGGAATATACCTCAACTTTACCATGATAATAAGACATAACTAAAAATGCGAGTTTTTGCAAAATCAAGAAAGATATTACAAAATTACAATCTTCTGTCTGTAAACAGCCAAAATCAATTGCCTATTTATGAGACACCGTTGCATATTTTTTAACATTTATGGTAAGTTAATTTTATATTTTTTGTTTATATTAATAAACTAGCTAGCTGTGTCCGCGAATTAGTCCATGTTTATCGTCACTTTAAAATCGGTGCAGCCGTTTTAGACATTAGCCGTTACAAACAGACAGACATACAAAAATTCTAAAAAATATTATTTTTAAATGTAACTTGTAAATATACATATCCATTTAGTAAATTTTAATATTACATACAGACACACCAAATTTATTTATTTGTATGGATAAAAATTAGTGCGATCGTAACTCATTTTCATATTTTTTGAGTTAATTCAGTTTGGTTCCAAAAAAATTTCTCAATAAATATTAAAAGTGAAGATAGTACCTACTCCTCATTTCAACGTACCGTACAACGTAGTATTTTATACATACTATTGTTAAACAAGTAATTGAAGTTTGAGGTCACACTCCAGACAGCTTGGTTTTGAGTATCGTCACAGAAACGCGTTTTTGTCTGTATACAGAAGAAGTAGTATGTACATAACTTAACCCCTCTTTATTCCCTTAAGCATTAAGTACGCCTATTAGGCGTGAAGATCTCAAGAAGGCCCTCTAATGGGTAAGTAGAGATGTGCTATTATATCCACAACTCGAGTCCAGAAGATATAATAGAACACCCACGATTAGCGAAGCTACTAGGGTCCATGATGTGTAAGGTGGCAAGTCTTTATTCCTTTATCGGAACAAAACTCATTTACTTGGCTGATCTCTCCCTCCACTTCCCAAAGTACAAAGAGATTTGTCACTATTAGTACTATCAAATATATGTGAGTTAACACGTCATTATTATTGAGCTAGTCTGCTGGTGGAAAACGAAGGGTACCCATAGAAATGCCTAATAAATATCGGTGGGGTTACCAATATTTTTAATTAAGTTATTATTTTTATTTTTCGTACTGGAAAAAACTAGAATTACCTACCAGAGTTTGTCTCTCCAGAACAGTATGATCTAGATTCTAGAAGTTTAGACGCAAGAATGAATAGAATCCTTACAGCTGAGCTCTTTTTTAATAAATCTTTTTTAATATTAGGTACTTTGTAATTTTGTTCATTCAGGTGATATCGATTTACTACCTAATTCAAAAGATAGAACATACTTTTTTTAGGCTATCATCATCAGTTAGTGCCAAATTTCGACATGATACTGTATTATTTCGAACAAGCGATATGGCGACGGATACGCCATCTGTCATGATCCTGAAATCTATCATCGCCTAGACGTAGATACATTAATATGTATCTCTGGCTACCCCTTTAAATATATGGTTATGACGACATTTTTATATACTATACATACACACATAACTTCACGCTAAGTTCTTTATGGGGTAGGCAGAGAGCATCGATTGCCAAGTATCACAATGTCTACATACATGCCTAGCTTCCTCCATACAAACATACTATAACATGAATATTTGCAGCAAAATTACAAAAATGCTAATATTTACGGTAAGTGATTATCGGCGTTAAAATTGTCGGCGAAATTACAAAGAATTAATAAATGTAAATGAAACGAGGAGAATTTCCAAAAAGCATGGTTCAACAAGATTGACGGCTGCGGGGAGGGCACTAATTGTAATAAATTATTCAAAATGTCCAAAACGCGGCAACGCTGAATAGAAATAAGAGGAGGCCTCGGACATTCCACCGACAAGTTTATTTCGAATGATTATAATATTAATAAATAACAGCAATAACAAATAAAATATAATAAAACACAAATAAGGTCCAATTACCGAATCCCAAGAAACGTCACGCGTGGAAGGCGTAACTTTAAAACTGCGGCTCGCCCTTTGTCTTGTCTAGGGTTCCGTAACGTTTTCTGTGATTAACGGACAAAAAGTGTTAAAACATATTTTATACCTATTATGTCTTACATCTTCAATGTCCGAAATCGATGTGTTTATATGAAGAGATTCGTGAATAAGGAGGAAGCTATGGACTTAGGCAGTCCAGACTTAGGCAGTTAGAAATTGTTATCATTGGCAATTGATACTCTTTGCCTACCTCGCAAGGGACTTAGCGTGAAGATATGTATGTACTTTCGATTCTTAGAAAATATTCTCGTCTTTAATGTGCTCATTAGGGCAGTTTAATGTGTTCAGCCACAGGATAACAACGTACCTACTTACCTACCACAGCTATCAGAAAAGCCTTGTGTGTTTGCTGTCTTATCTCTTAAGAAAAGTATAGGAATCTATTTAGATATATCTATTACATTTAGGTATATAAATTTATTTATTCATTTATACCGGCGATCTCGGAAGCAGGTCGAACGGTTTCGCTGAAATTTGGTATCTTAGGGTTTTCGGAGGTAAAAAATTGATCTAGTTCTCATAAAATTGCTAAAATCTCTTCTAAATACTACTACTACTAGGTATAGGGTACTGATTCCGGTTACGTAGACTCAGATGATAGTTTTTCTAGCTGGCGAAAGCTTATTGTACTAACAAAAAAGAACTACCGAGTCAAGATCGGTCGCCCAGGTAATTTCAAGTTAATAATTCGATTTATTCTTATTATTTATTTATAACTTGCGCGTGTTTCTTTATAATATCTGAATATAGCACAAAAAAGCACATTCAAAAATATTTCTAGTAATAAAATTAGTTTTAGTCATTGTTAAGTTGGAGTCTTAGGCTGCCTTCATGTGGGTTTTTTTGAACTTGTGAATTGCAAATAAATATATTTATAAAACATAAAAATAAGTATTAAATCGATGACAAAATGGCCGTTAACCATTTGGTATTCTAGCTATTAAACATTCTATAATTAAACCTAGGGAACCCACCAATACGTAAGCTATTCTATATTTAAATTGGTAGCCGACCAGGTAAATGAATCGTCCGCCCATGTCCCTTATAAATATACTGGCTCCTGGTTAATTGAAACATTATGAAGGAGATCTTATCACCTCGGTAAAGGACACCGCTCCCGAGAGCTCAGCGCCGACTTCAAATTATGGGACGGAAGTTTTTTCCCTTTGTTTTTTAATTAGAAGGCAATTTAGTTTTACCTGCAGCTTCGTTCATTTTTTAACCCTGGTAGCCGAACAAGCTGATAGAGTTTAGAATATAAATAAATAAATAAATATTACTGGACAAATTACACAAATTGATCTAACCCCAAAGTAAGCGAATTAAATGCTTGT
>DVZL01005730.1:0-11853 GCA_018236625.1 Lasaia peninsularis
ATACATACATACATACATACATACATACATACATACGTACAACCCAAGCTAATAAAAGCGTATTAAAAATAAGTTTTATTTTATTATCAGCTCGGTGCAAAATCTGCTTAAGTTTGGATCTTCTACTATGATGACAGGGACGATTAATAAAACAACAGTAAATTATATAACTTTTTATTGACTAGAATTATAACATTTTCTACTGAAATTTGACATAATATTTTAATTTAAAAGATTGAGAAGTTGTGATTGTGCGTCAATTTTTTTGTATGTTTTCTGTACACCATTGCCATAATCCATACGGCGACCCACGTCTAAAGTACCTATACGATTGTTTCTAAAGAAATAACAGATTTTTTTTCAAGGCGCCGTATGCTTATTTGATACGTTCTTCATAAAAAAACATGACACATACAAACGACTCGATCGCCGACTTTCTACTGGCAAATGACAGCCCGCGAAGTATAAAAACACCGATCAAACATATCTGAACGGCGGGATGACACCTTCGATTATAGCCAGGATCTTAGGCCACGACTACAAGTACCCCGGCGGGCTACTCCAGCTGCGAGCACATTTTGTCATAACGTTGTATGATTCCTATTTAGGAGAGTTGCTGCTTCACACTCTAGTATTCTTATTATTCAGACATGATAAACATATTTAATGTGAAGCGCGAAGCATTCGCTTGTGTTTTGTCCGCACCAAACATATCATGCAGGGTAAAGGTAAATGCTCCATCGATGTGTAGAAAATGTTTGATATGCATTATTTTACTAATAATATCCGAGTCAATGTAATATTTATGAGTATCTATGATTTTAAGTCTAAGATGTAATTGTGCGTTAAAATCTAGAATAAAAAGAGGCTTTATGTTACTGGTTAGGTCGGAATCAGTATGTTATATCTGGTGCGATTCAAATATTTATTTTATTATTTATTAAACTTCTCATTATAACATAAGTACCTTCACGCCTAATATCCCCAAAGGAATAGGCAGAGGTGTGCTAGTATATCCACGACTCGTAAGTCCAGTAGATATACTAGAACACCAGAGCACTATGGCCCATGATGTGATAGGTGGCAAGCCTATCGCCACTTCGAGCACATATCAATTATATCATTACATATCTTATTCAGAATAATCTTAAAAACATTTAAGAAAAGTTGGCCGAACTGGGAATTGAACCCGGGACCCTACGCGGCTAACAGTCTTAACAGGCGAAAGCCGCAGACACCGTTACACCACAGAGACAATCAGGCTTAATTATAACATGAACATTTTTATCGTTCTGTTATGGTATAACTTACGAAAAAATCTATTTATCCTTTTAAAACTTCTCTATTATAGGCTTACCACATTTCACATTAGGGCCCTAATACATTGGCTAATCGTGGGTGTTCTAGTATATTTACTGGACTTACGAGTCACTCTTACGGGGATGATAGGCGTGAAGGGGCTTTCTAACTATATTTTGATTCGTACACTGAAATGTTTGGTAATATTGTTTTTGAAACCCATACTGTAACGTCTTAAAGGGATATTATTTACTAGTTAAATATGTCAATCATTCTTACCTACTTTCTAGTATATTCAAGCTCCTGTTACATTCGCTGTCTTTGAATAAACTTGGCAGCAATGAAACTATACTATGGGGAAATAAGTCTAATTAATAAGTTAAGTTGAATTGCATAAACGGTATCCATCAATTTAGTGAAAATAATCATTCCTAAAGATATGTACTTTTTGATAATGACGATTTTATTCACAATATCAAAGGCCTCATTAAGATTATTGGCGTTCTTAACTATTAAGTTCTAGGTAATAGATATGGTTGGCATCTTACTACAGTGTAAGGTGTTTTTGTCTGTCAACTTGCACTAAAATAACTAACAAAACCAAGTCTTGACAGGCGGCTTATCACCGTCCGAAAAATCTTGTCAGATTGGCCCAATACCAGATATTCCGAATTTGGCCAAATCAGGGACGTTGATGTCATCTAAACCGGCATTCATAGAAATATAACCGGTTTCTGCGTTGGACGGAACGTAACCGACTTCATCAGTTTTCATGGGAACATAATCTTCAGATCCATCGTTTAAATCGATTATTTGGTTTTTTAGGAGAACGTCAAAATTTCCCGTTATGTTTGCTTCATTTAGTAGTTTCAATGATTCTTCGAGTGCTAAGTGTCCACGATTGTGTTCCGGTGAGCCAAGATTTTCATTCGTTGATTTTCTGTGATGCAAAGAGTTCGTATTTGAGCCAACGTATGGTGGTGGTTGTGGACGATTATAACTTCCTGCTAAATTTGTACTAGATTTAGGGCTGTACGGTCTTACTAGGCTATTGTTGGGACTGAAAAAAATTGTAATAAAATTAATATAAAATGGTAAATCAGTTGGCGCTCCATGCTTAAAAATAAAAAAAAATACCTGGCTCCTGCACTTTTGTGGCTCGAGTTGTCAGCTACGTTGGTCTGTTCGGTATTGCTTGTACCATATCGACAAAGTTCAACTTTAGCCGACTTATGTGCTCTGAAAGGAATTTTATGGTTTATAAATGCCAAATATCGTCATAATATTTAGCACTAAAGTTAATGTTAAACTCTTCAGTTTTATTTAAGAGAACGATATATTAATTAGTTTTTAATTGATTAGTTGCATATCTATATGACAAATAAACAGTAGTTAACGATAATGAGTTAGTCAAATAATAATACATGGCTAGTAGATGATTGACATAGCAAGTGAATTGCTTAGGGTCAAGCAAACACCCTTGTAGCAACCCAACATTTCCAATTGGATGAATGATGTGTTTTAGAAAGTTAAATGTTTTATAAACAGCAGTGATACAATAAACAAATTGAGAAAAGCATTTTAAAACGTTATCACATATTTAAAAAATGTCACCTAACCTCCATTTTCTATAATCAGAACAAATATGATATATTCCATTTAAAAACATTTCAGATTCGGGATCTCGTCTGGAATTATGAAACAAAGGTATTACTTGTACCGTGTTGGTTTGGGTTCATCATATCATTTACTTTCCTACCAGGCAGCTCGTAAGAGACGAGCATAATATGTTAACTGGATCACTATTAATAATCACTGGTGGTAGAGTGCCGTGCAGCAATTTTTTTGGGCGGGGATCCACCGCCTTGACTATTTTTGCCGCCTCAATGACATTGTCGTGTTCCGGTGCAGAGTAGAGTAGTCGGTAGACTTGCACATAAGTTCTAACAGTCCGACCATAGACGCACTTACAACATCTATGGCCTCTATAGCCATCTGTGGTGTCTCATGTTCATAGGGCCGGCTATCTCACTCTCATTAGAGCAGTTAGTTTTAATTTCACTCATTCCGCAAAACCGATAGAAATAGTGGTCGGTCAGACTAGAACGGGTCAACAGTACTTCATTTTCAGGACAGGATTTTGTCAGGAATGAAACCTACAGATTATAATACCTTTAGCTTTTTGGTATATATCTATAGAAGTTAAATCCGGCCAAATTCGAGTAGCACTCACGTATAAGGGTTTCGTACAACATTTCAACTGTTCACGAAATACAGCCTGATGACAGACAGATGGTTAGCGGAGTCTTAATAATAGGGTTCCATTTTTACGTATTGGATATGGACCCTCAAAAACGATATCAAGTTATGGATTTAATAGTTATCAAAAGTAAATATTCGCACTGGGTATGTACTATACTTACACGGAGGCATGGTGGAGGCACAGCACGGCCGTCAGCGCGGCCGCCGCCAGCAGCAGCAGCAGCAGCGGCGCCGCCGCGGCCGCCGCCAGCTGCCGCCCGAGCTGCGGGCTCGGCAGCGCGCCTCTGCGGGGCGCCGCCCGCTCGCCGCGGGGCTCCGCCCCCACGCCGCGGGACTCTAAGGTCTTGGACTTGTCGACCGCGCTCGTACTTGGTATTTCTGTTAAATATTCCAGCAGTTCTGTGCTTCGTTCTTTGTATATGGTGTTGTACTGGAACAGACGAATGGCAGGTTTATTTATATAAATATAATATTGTAAGGATCTGTGTCTACTCTTTGTAAATTTTCTAGAAAAAAAGGACCTTCACACCTATTATACCCGAAGGGGTAGGCAGAGGTATGTTAGTATGTGATGTGATAGGTGGCAAGCCTATCGCCACTTCGAGCACATTCCGATCCCGGGCAATGTAATGCTTACTCAGGAAAATCTGAAAAATATTTTAGAGAAGTCGCCCAACCTGGGAATTGAACCCGGGACCCTACGTGGCTAACGGTCTTAACGGGCGACACCTGTGCTGTTACGCCACTATAATCCTACACTACAACGAGGACGACAATGCTTGACAACCATGTAACGGCATATATTCTATATTTTTTATCGTTGGCGCTGGGAGAAATGTTCACAGGGCAACGGCGCACCTATAACATGTATGGTGTCTGTAGGCCTCGGTTGTCGCGACGGATCTCCTGATAGTAAGAGTAATACCCGTGTGCTTATTCGCTGTCTTAATTCATAAAAAAACTTATACTGTTTACATATTATCACTTATAAATTACAATTGATATATTATCTAAACAACCTAACGGCTACATCCTATTTTTTTTGTTTTGGTTTGTCTGTTTATTCGACCATAATATGAAAACTATTGAACTCATTCCGTTTCAGTCGATACTCGTATATGGAAACAGAAACATAATCGACTGGAATAAGGAAAGAGCTTCAACGCAAGCATCGGTATAAAAATAAGATAACCTCACCAGTTCAAAGCTACACCAGTCTAGTGTAAGCCCCGCGTCTCTGAACAGCCTTTCCACCGTCGTCCGTTTATAGTCCCGAGGGCAACTCGGCAAACGGGACAGAGGTCTTACTTCCTCCCTTAATCGCTTCAGCTCGGATGAGAAAGGCACAGAACTGCCCAAACGGACCACCAAACTGTAAATAATAATAATAAATAATATACAAAAACCAAATAATAATTTTATTAATCGTAACAGATAATAATCCCTTAGTACATCGATACATACAATAAAACTGTGGGAGAATGAATCGCACATTTCAAAAAAATAGGTGTAGGTTTGCGACTAAAAACTGTATGTACTAATAACTTGTTTCATCGTGAATGAAAGCCGAGTTTCATTCACGATGAAACAAGGTACACAAGAATCGGCACAATAGACTGTGACGCTTATCCTATGTTCCGTTGTATGGCATGAAACTTTGGTCTACAAATAATATGAGCTCCCATAGCGTCTTTTTCCTCACCTCTCATGGGTCTTCGAGAAGATCAAAGACTCGTGTCCGAGTTTCACGAGTGGACCTCACGTCGGAACATGAAATCCATAAAATCATATAACGATCTACTGAACGACTCCGGTGACACTGTAGGCCTTGTACGATGTATTTCTCTAAATATGTGACTTTCGGACTACGACCCTAACAGACCATAGTTTACTCATTAAAAAAGACATCCCTTGAGTCTTCTGGAGTAGATGAAGTATTTAGTACAACGGTAACCGCTTCCCATCAGTTTAGGCCAGCCTTTACTCTTGTCTTACATAAATAATATAACTGAAAAATATTAAGTTACCCCTCCCCGTCACTGGGTTTCAAAGGCAATCTGGCCCCCAAGTCAATGGCTGACGCGAGGAACGTAGCATAAAGATCCTTGCTGCTTTCTGTCCAAAGCTTTGTCCTTAAAATATCCTTCAACCGCGTCATTCTGAAAATACAATTCAATCAAGGATGATATTTGTATTATATCGCCAAGTGATTTTGTTATCCATGGTGATAAATTGTCCTTATTAAAAGTAGAATCTGTCATCTACAAAAAACAAAAAGTTGATCATGTTTTAAACAAACGACTTCATATTATTAATCTTGTAGACTAAATAGAATTTCTGACAATATATCAAGCGACTATTTGTTACCGTACCGGTAACAGTTAGTAACCGGTACCGTACCGGTAACAGTTAGTAACCGGTACCGTACCGGTAACAATAGTAAGCGGTCTATCTTGTATGAGTTCTAAATATTTATTTTATTATGTACTAGCGACCTGCACCAACTTCGCACGGTTACCTATATTATGCATGTTAAATACATATAATCATTCAATAAATCTATTTAAAAAAACTGCATCTAAATCCGTTGCGCAGTTTTAAAATCCTAATCATACGTATAACTATAGTGATTAACAACAAATAATAATAGTTGTGTGTAACAAGAAAAAATAAGCGGCAACTCAAATATTTTGAAAATTTCAACCACGCAGATGAGATACAGCCTGTTTATTGACAGACGGACAGCGGAGTCATAACAATTGGATTCACTTTTTACCATTTGGGTATAGAACGCAAAATTGTTTTTTTAAATAACACCGAACATGAAAGTGTGTCCACACAATAGGTCCTGCGACGTTGTACCTGTGCTCGTCCAAAAGGTCTTCTACGTTCAGGTTGTCAATCTTCAGTTCCACCTCATGTTGTGCTCTATTCTCCTTCACGTGGACGTTGAGGGTTAATAGGACTCGTCGTGTTTCGTAGTCTTGGCGATTTAGACCTATTACTTCCAACTAAAACCATTGTAAACGTTTATTAAACTATCAAGGTATTCAATAATACATAGAAGGCTAGCTGATTGATTTTCCGCTCCGGAGTAACCACTCGAGGGATCAGAATAAAACTTCATGTGTAATTTTCCGTAACCTATCAGTGTGGCAATTTTTAACCAAATTCTCATGTTTAAGCATGAAGACGTAACAAACATTTGAACAAAATTTTTTTCTGTGTATGAACCATATGAACCTCTACCGATCCTTCTCTTGTCTTGCTTCAGGACATGGGTGCGACAATTTTTTTAATAGCAAAAGGGCTGCATGTGAGAGAGTTATTATAGAACAAATTTACAAGGATGTTGTTACGGCAAAATATTTTTTTTTATTTTCGCTTGTAATAATTTGGCGCAAAAAATAAAAACATACGGTTGTGACGTCCAATTTATTACTTTTAAAATCGCAATAAAAAAGAGTAGGAAACATTATTAATGCAATAAAATTACCATGATAATAGTGAGAACTGAGAACTTTTCAGACCATAAATTACAGTTTTAAAAATGGAAATGTCCAGGTTTACGTTGAATAACTTTATTAATGATATATATATATATATATAAACTCAGTTTAATTATAAAGCCCCATATTGTACGTACTAAAACTCCACGGTTTCGTCGTTCATTTTATACTAAACGATCAGACAAGTCATGTGGTAACGACTATCAAGCAAACATTTTAAGGTGAAAAGAAATTTTAAGGTAAAAACATTTTAAGGTGAAAAACCAAAAATTTCTTACTCAAAATAGTGCTAAATTGAGTGCCAAAAATAAAAAAAATTACGATCTTAACAGTTTCAAACAAAAAACGATATAATTCTAGCTTTATATAAAGCTTGCTTTTTTTATTATTAATTTGACACTAAAACTAGCACACTCCTTTGAGCAAGTAATTTTTTTGATATGCTACATTTAGCTTAACAGACGAGACATCATGTGGTGTGCTCGTGAATGGTGAGTTTCTGCTGAAGACGAGTACTTCCAATTAACTTTTTCTTGGCGACATAAACGTCAGTGCTCGCTATTGTTCTGTTTTGGAGTTAATTAGCTAATAAATTAAAGATATATCTTTACACCCCAGTCTCAGCTTAATGACAAAACTTTAACATCGTTGGTGTCTAATCTGGTATATGTTTACTATTGCAATATCCATCTGCTTATTATATTAGATAGGTATATACTGCTGCATAGACAGAGATAATTACTTATTCACTTACGAGTAGCCGATGATATTAAGTCCCATGATGCGACAGGTGGTAAATTCCTCGCCATATCGGGCATGGATCGAACCTGGGACTTCGTGTAGCAAAGTGGAATACTACGCTCGACCACAGAGGCGAAATTCTCCTAAAAATCCTTTAAAATAAAATGTTATTCGTATTAGGTACTTACGGTGACCGGAGAGTGAGTCAATCGTGGGGGGGTTCCGAAAATAAACCCTGAGTGGTGGCGACCGCTGTAGATATACCGCATCCATGATGGTAGCTCTGGCTTACCTACCAGTGACGTGTGGAAGCGGTACTGCTGGTCGAATTCTGGAATGATGGTTGTGTATATCATTTAGGCTGTTTGTGTTGGCCTGCCCCCTTAGAACGTACACTATCGTCTCGACGCGAACGCGTCGTTTCGCGTGATTGGAAATGTCAAACTCAAAAAACCCAGTACAAATTTTTGACTTTGACATTTCTAATTGCGCGAAACGACGCGATCGCGTCGTGACGATAGTACACGTTCTAACCCCCCTGGCGTGCCCATAAACTGAGAGGGCGATGTCGGTAAACTTACCTGTTAGTATCAGGAAATGGCCTCAAGGTACCTAACATAAGTATAAACGTAAAATTCGGAGTAAAATAAGTATGTATACTTAAATAAAATTAATAGTCAGTATGATATAAGAAATAAGGATAGCGCGTAGTAAAATAGTTTATTTGAGAGGTGGTTTAGTGGTTAAGGCGTGGAAATTCAATTCAGATAGTCCAGGTTAGAATCCCGTCATCTACCAATGATTTTTTCCAACTTATGCACATTTTCCGAGAGTTTTTACGATGGAGAAAAATGGTGAGAAAATCCAGATTCGAGTATCGTGAGGAATATGTACCTAATCAATAAACACTCGCTAAGGTGGGCTGGTTCGATGTCTATCGTATAATATCTTCTTAGTCGAAACGCAGTGAAACTACAGAAGCAGACTTTAAATTAAATATTTTGACTTTTAAGCAATTAAAAATAAGCATTATCTATACTTATAATAAAACTGTAAAAATTTCTAAAAAATACTGTTTTCAATTAATTCACCCTAAATTTTAAAAAATGCAGTTTTGGTATATGTACATAATACTTACATACGCATTTAGTAGGTAAAAAGCGTTTATTTTAATATTAGGTTCACGCCCATTTTATTTATTTGTATAGATATAGATAGATAGATATTAATGTGATAGAAATATTAGATTTTGTATGTGGTTTTGTTGTAGGTTGTAGCTTAGTAGTGTAGTTGCTACGAGATTATAGCCCACGCGGACTGTGTCGCGGGCAACGACTAGTTACATATTATCATAATCGTCTTTTATACTAACGTAGGTAAAATTATAACTTCAAGATTAGGTAATGCTAATTCTAAAACCTCACATTATTTTTTGACGAAATTAGATGTGAGTTTTATACATCTTCAGTAGGTACCGTTTACCTGCCAAAGCCACTGTGATACAAAATTCATAATGGTCCATCTTTCTTACCTGTGTTAGAAGTATACTCTGTGTGTGGTCTGCTGGAGTTGGCTATTAGACCAGTTGCTACGAATGTAATTTCCACATCTCGAGACCGTACGTCTCTAGTCGGGGTGATAAGTTGTCATAAAAGAGTGAGGACAATTTAAAATAATGGCCTTTGCCATAATTTTTGATTTTATTTATATTTATTCGCAAACCTGAGGTTTGCGGATGACATTGTCTTACTGGAGGAGGATCCTAAGTTACTGGAACGCATGATAAGAGATCTATCAGAAAAAAGTAAAAATGCAGGTTTGGAAATGAATGTAAACAAAACAAAACTAATGACCAACTCCATACAGGTCAATGTGGAGGTAAATGAAAGAAGAATTGAATATGTCGAAGAATATGTCTACCTGGGACAAATTATTTCAACGAAAGATCCAATGTCCAAAGAAATAAACAAAAGAATAGCCTGTGGATGGAAGAAATACTGGTCTTTAAAAGAAATAATGAAGAGCAAGGACTTAGGTATACATATCAAGAGAAAGACTTTCAACACTTGTATCCTTCCATGCATGACATATGGCAGCGAAACGTGGGCACTAACTGACAAACATAGAAAAAGACTAGCCAACACGCAAAGAGCTATGGAAAGAAGCATGTTGGGAGTTAGGCTCACTGACAAAATAAGAAACTCCCAAATTAGAGCAAAAACCAAAGTAGCAGATGTAATAGCCCGAATAGAACACCTTAAATGGAGCTGGACAGGTCATATGTTGCGGTGCAAAACAAATAAATGGAGCCAACAAGTGACTCTATGGTACCCAAGGGAGGACACCAGATGACAAGGACGATCAAAAATAAGATGGAACGACGATATCCGCTGAGGAAAGAGTCCAATGGAGAGAGCTGGAGGAGGCCTATGCCAAACGGCACACTGAATTACGAGACATAATATAAAACAAAGAAAACATCATAACTAATATATTTACTTAGCAGTTCTCTCGTAAATCAGAAAATACAAATGTTATTATTATTATTATAAATATTTATTGAAAATTATTCATCTTTTATGATTATGTATTTATCATTTTCATTGTTTTTAAGATGTATTCTTCTATTCAGGGCAGAGACAAATCCAACAAATCATAAACCATGAAAATTGGTCTAGCTGATCTTGAGTTATAAGTGTTGTAACAAACCCGTCTTTCTTTTATATATAGATATACAAATATGTTATACAAAAAGTGAGTTTAATGCCAATAACATTGTGTACCAGCCAACCTTTGGAACAACAGAAAATAAAATGGCAGATACATTAAAAAAACAATAAAATTAGAAACATAATAAAAAAAGATGATTCACTATTTTACATATAACCATAAGGCATGTTTCAGTCAAAATTAAGTAGAGATCACTTTATAGAAACATAAAATAATATTTTATTAAAATCACAATTTTCTTAAATTCTAATCTATAACAAACAAAACTTACAAAAATGAATTTTTTGAAACAAACTAAAAAATTCTAACAATGGTTCAACATGCATTTTATTGGCAATAATTGCACACAGAGTAGGTTCTTCTGGAGTGGTGATTTCTAACGTGTTCCAGGGGGACCCCCATGCTAAGCTTGCGTGAAATGATATTACGGTTCACAAGTTAACATATGCTTGTAAGGACGAGCATAGGTTAACTGGGTCACTACCAAAATGATCACTGGTGGTAGAGTGCTGTGCAGCAACACAGCAATAAGTAGTAAATTAAGTAAGGTCTAACAGCCCTAAGTTGTACCCCTATAGAAGTTGTAACCCCTTTTTTATGGGATAAGACAGCAAACAGGCACCATAAATGTTGTCGGGCCATCACCCAAACACCATAAATTTATGGGTTCGGGTTGTTAGACATTAGTGCAAGTCTAAAAGCTACCCTACCCTCCAGACCGGAACACGACAATGTCATTATTACGGCAGGAATAGGTAAGGCAGTGGATCCCTACCCGGGCGAGTTGCTGCACAGCTCTCTACCACCAGTGGTCATGTTTGTAGTGACCCAGTTAACCTAACTGGTAGAAAAGGATTTTAGGGTTGAAACTCGACCTCGACGCCAATTTCCATCGTTAGATCTTCACATTTTGGACGACTTTTGGGAATATGGTAAAAATGTAGCAGCAGGGGGTCCACCGAAACCAAAAAAATTGTCTACGAGAAAAATAGTTTTGAAACCTTAGTTCTGGAAGCATCTATACTGCCCGTCACGAGAAGCTATAATTTTTGTAAACAAACTTCTTTTACCAATTAAATATTTTTACTATTTATAGAGATAATAATGAACTAACCATACTCAATCGAAATAAAAATATATATGGGTTATGTGAAAATAATAACCTTTTTAATTTAGTCTAATATTATTTGACAACTATCGTTCGTGCTTCGTGGTACGGGGACGCGCCGATCTCGGGGAATACAAAATTTCGGTTCGCTATTTTGAAATAAACGTCATTCGAGTTTTGAATACGCACGAATATGTTTCATTG
>DVZL01005731.1:0-11853 GCA_018236625.1 Lasaia peninsularis
CCATCTTCGGCGGCTTTTGTGCAGTTTTTCTTCTATGTCCCGAACATAAAGGTTGCCACGTATGAGCGTGTCTAATGCGGCCTGAACTAGGTCTTCAATACGCGGACTAACCACAGATAACAGCCATATTAGTCTAAAATACTATTTGGTGAGATAATTTCCATATGACATCACGAAATCCCGGTAAAAAGTAAATAAAATTTGCTTTCTTTATATTCTTTCCTTTACCTAGCCCTACTATTTTAAAACGGGCAGAGACCAGTCATGCAATTAAACATTGCTTCCTAATATGTGCACGCAATTATTGTCTCTATCTCACATTGCATAAAGTTTATTTTTTCGTAAAATATCCTGAAGTGAGCTGTCAGTTGGTCTTTATCAGCGCAGTATAGCGGCCGTCCGATGCGCCGAGGAAATTTATTAACTGTGATACGCATTCAGTGTAGCGAACTAAAAGGTGATTTTAATTAATATTAATCACCTCCACACCTCTCATTAATGTAATTCGCGAGATAAGACGTCGACTTTTGAATTTCAAGCCGGGTGGTACATTGACATGTAAATGCAATGACGGCCGTCTCACCCTGTCAGACTTTATCAATGATTTCAAATTGAAAAGTTATTTTTTGTAAAAGTAAAAAATAAATATCGTCACGCCTATATCCCCAAACGGGTGGGCGGAGGTACATCTGTAGATGTGTACATGTGATGTGTGTAGATGTGTACACTGTACATCATCATCATGTACACACGATTAGCCGACGATATTAGGTCCTATAAGCAGATGGCAATATGTCGTCATATCGAGTGCAATTGTAATATTAGGCAAAAAATCTACCAACTAATAATTTTAATAGTAACATTAAGTTTTTCTCACAATTTTTACTTACTGACTAAGGAACCCTAAAAAGGGGAAATGACAGAATGAAAAATTTGTTTATTCCGTTTCGACTGAAAACATATCAACTAGCTTACTTGACAGTTATGACAATAAATTTCTAATACGACAAAAGCGAGTAACAGCTAATGGTAGTTATTTTTTACATGAACTAGATGAATAAAAAAATTAGAATACATACTATACTATATACTAGGCACAGTTTATAAAATGAAAAATTATTTATTTGTAGATTTAAATTAAAAAGTTATTACAACAAATATTTAATAATACCAACATATTTTACAACATTGCTGTGTGCTAATATTTATAATTAATATCAATAATTAGTAATACACACCTCTTAATTTATTATTAAATTATAATACTTAGTACATTATATAATACATATAATAGACATGTTCAAGTTATATTCAACAATTTTAAAACTATTTAATATGTAAATAAATAAAAGAAATCCAGTTCAAAATTAGATAGGGACTACCTATAATTCATTGGCAGCCATATTAAAATAGGGTTCGTTCTATGAAAATTAAATAAGGGGCCCATTATACCCTTTTGTCTATGACCACATGTGCTTTGAATATGCAAATAGAGTATCGAATATCTGGTTTAATATTAAACGTTGTTATTGTTATATTACACATGCGTATAACCAAACTTTTGCGTAACTTATTACTTCGGTGAATTACAATAATCATTAATTAAATTTTAGTGTAATATTTTATATTAAAAAAGCTGAAACAAAACATAGACAGATTAATTCACTGTAATGATTTTTGTAAAATATTTTTAATATAAGATTATTCATAGAAAGAAATTATAAAAATAACTAGCTGACCCGGGGAACTTCGTTAAAACCCCACTTAGGGCTATGAGAAATAGATTTTGGTCGATTCTCAGACCTACTCAATATGCTCACAAAATTTCATGAGAATCGGTCAAGCCGTTTCGGAAGAGTACGGGAACGAACATTGTGTCGCGAGAATTTTATATTTAAGATTATTTAAATATTAGTATCGTTGATTAATATTCATAACACAAGCATATAAAACCATTTTTTTTTCAAAATAGCGTCTAATTTTATTAGTTACAGGCATATAGTTTTTACTTCTGGTTTACATCTATATTTTGTATAATTTGTACAGAAATATTTTTTATTGTTTATGTATTAATTAAAGACATATAATAACGGTTTTCCTTTAAATACGAGCGATACATTGGAAAAAAATATAAAAGAATGTAGAGCTTAATATTTATATCCGCAAAAAGCTCTCACCCATCACCTGTCAAATTGGAAACGTTCACATTTTTGGATTAACCTTTAGATAGATTTATGCTACGGAATTTTTTATAGAACTATTCAAAACAAAAAATATTACCATACATTGTTAAAAGTATCTCAAAGTTATAGCACACGCGAACATACCTCGCCACGATTGATCTTGCCGACTTCATGATATATAGTCATACGGCTACAATACTTGAAATTTCTTTAATATATTTAACCTTTTTTTAATTCATTTATAATCCACAAAGATTAAAACATAATATTTACAACATATCTCTAAGACCACAGAAGTCCTTGTAAGGTTTTTTTAAAAAACAATTCAGCGACACAAAAATAAAAGAATAAAAGAAATACATGTGTATATGTACGTTTTATATACACATACATAGACACACATATGCATAAGCATTAGGTAATTTGATGCGCATGTAAGTCTATAATTAATAAATTCTTAATGATATTAGGTAAAGAATGACCCTTTTAGACTAGTTGTTGCCTACAGCTACGCCTACATATTGAAGTTATTTAATCCTAATAGTTATTTACATATTCCTCGGTGACCTAGTAGCACGCGCTTCAGACTTCCATTTCAGTAGTCTAGGTTCGAGCCCCACCATGTACCAATGGGTTTTTCTAACTTAGGTAAATTTTCTGAGTGCTCTTAAGGTGAAGAAAAACATCGTGAGGAAATTAGGAATTCGTGCCGATATGGAGACAGACTTGCCACCTGTCTCATCATAGGATCTTATATAGTCGGCTAATCGTGGGTGCATATGTACCACTGCCTATATTTTCGGGGTTATGATGATGATGAATGACGGTTTTTATTGTTAGTAACCATTTAGTTCAAACTTTTATTCTCTCTTTCCCTATCAGTTGAATTTTCAAAAATCTTTCCTTAGTAGAAGCAATTCAATCACTTATTAAAACTATAGATATATGGTCTACGTTATATCAAATATCCTCTTAATCACATTCAGCAATATTATAATCGCTTTTGCCTTTTATAAATATAAAATTAGTCCGTTTTAATAAAATCTGCTTAATCAAAATCAGCAGAATTAAAGTTGTGCGCAATTAATTGTAAAACTACAACACTTAAATTAATTGCACATTTGCTTAAAACTTTATTTAACACCTATATTCACTAGCATTAAAGTTCTTATTAATTTTATTAATTGTGCTTGCTATCTTAAACTTAAAAGAGTTCAAATTAGAATTTATCAAAAATCGTTGCACACTTAACGTAATATGATACATTTATTTTAATTAGCAATTAAGTGTACGAACCGCTTATTTAATGATAAAAAAATCTGTAACGTAATATAATTAACACCGGAAGGTGTATAAAAATAACATTATTAGTTATAATGATGCTTTAATGCAAATGGAATATTAGGAAAGCCCACTGCTCCGCCCACTATAACATAGAGCATAGCTTAGTCAATGTGAATACATAATATCTGGTAATTAATTCAGTTTTGCGGTGTCTTATTGCACGCCCAAGTGCTTGGCGTTTGATCATTGCTTTGCAATAATTGACACGTCAAGATCAACCATCTGATTTTTAATGACATACATCTTCACGCTTAGCTACTTGCGAAGTAGGTAGAGAGTTTCGAGTACCAAGTGTAATAATTACCACATACCTGGCAGGCTTCGTCTACATTCACTACTCTGTACAAACACGCTGGTTCCGGAGACTCATGACACCACTCAGATAATACACAAGCATACAAATTTATATTACACTCTAATGGGTATTTAAACTACACTCTAAAGATTATAATATGATTAGGTTTATTACAAGAAAAATACAATTAGTTGAATAAATTTTAATTGATATTTATTTTTAATGGCAAATTAACAGTTAATTCGGAGGATTTAATCATTATTTTCATAAATATTAATTTTTTGGAATTTATAACTGTGTAAGAAATCCATCTATTATAGGGCCGTTAAAAAATTAAAAATGTTTAATATTTTTAAAGTTAATTTACACAGCTTAACCGATGAACTAATTTTGATGATTTTCGGCACGAAGAGAGTCTATGAACCAAGGTCAAAGCTTTTTACTCCGATCACTCAAGTGGTTCCCGCGGGTTGTTGTAGTTGTCTAGAAATAATTCCAAATAGTATTATAGCACGAACCTGTAAAAAATATAAATTGATGTTTTTTCCTTCAAACTAAACTAAAGGGATATAGAGCTCTGGATTAAAATCGTTATTTATATATTCTATATTATTATTATTCATGGTTGGCTTTTATTGAAACTTTTACACATTCATATTTAAAATGAGAAACACATTTATACATCATTTCCATATTTGATGTATATATTTGTCGCCATGTAAATACAATATCATCGTAAAGTAACTCCAATAATATTTGAGATAAACTTTGTAAAATTTTGGACATAATAATACCATGGATGGATTAAGGAGTCTATGCACAAGGAGAAGCATGAGAACTGTACATATGAAAAACCATATTTTTTTCTATACTTTACTTAAAAGGTAATACTTTTTGTGAAAATTACTTCAGGTTCAAAACATTTTGGAAATTCTTGTTATGATTTTTTTGCAATGATTTTTGTATTTATTTATTACTGTTAACTTTTGAAATGTTATAAAATTTAGAAGATATCATTATAACATTCAAATTTTGAGAGAATTTATCCAGCATAATTTAAACTAAGACCTTTTTCAACAGACGAAGAAATAGTAGAGATTTTTATTTTGTTGTGTAATGCATAACTCCGTACAGAGTAGTCCGATTTTGAAGATTATTATTATTAAAATAGTAATGGATTTTTAGAATAAATTACGTCTAAACAAGGGCAAAAGCTCGGGCTAAGGTTGTATGGAATAAAATTTAAATATTAAAGTGGTTCTTGATATAAATTTTATGAATATAACTCGGTGAAGATAATTTTGATATTCGAATTTTTATAGATGAGATAAAGTAGAAAATACTTCATTTAGAAGTCTTTAAGATAAGTCTATCTCAAACTTAAAACTACTATCTATACATACTCATTATGAAATCGTAAGGAAGATGTGTTTTTACATTGAAGTATAACAATTGATGTAGGGTAAGAGGTCTATCCGTTATACAAAACTAGTATTTCTTTATCGGTTTGTTTAATATTCACATTGAAACGTCTTAAAAATTTCTTTCTTTGTTTGTTATCAATATATAAATCGAAACGCTAGGAAAGAGTTAAATCTATACAATTTAATAATTACTACGTAAAAGTATGGTAACTGTTAAATACTATATTTATAATAATTTTAAGCAGTAAAACGGAAAAAACACCCGTCTTCAACTTCATTACCATATCGATAAAATAAATATTTCGGAAAGTATTGAACCAATAACCAAAACAAATCACTAATATCTGTTGAGAATTTACCTAATCTCGTAACATACATAATAACATACACACGGACGAATTGAGAACTGGGAGTAGTTCTCAGTCCATAAATTAAAAATATGTCAGTTTTTTTAAGAAACCCAGGATTTGTGCAAAATATTGCGACGGAATAGCCAGTTATCTTATCATAGAACCTAATATCGTTGGCTAATTCTGGATGCATATAATCACTACCACTCTTACGGTGATATAGGAGATATATTTTTCTTAAATATTTTATATCTGGAATCTAGATCAACAAGAATAAAGAAAGAAATTGTCCATGAATAATATTAGTAAACTAAAAAGTGTCATTTTTTTTTTATTTTGTTAAAAGATAAGTTTACACTTCACTAAATGTCAAAATTATTTAACTATGTAGGTAATATGAAGTTTTGCTATTTAATGAAGTCTTGAGGTCTGACTATTGATCTTATTCTGGTCAACAATCGTACCTTTAACTTCGTAACAAAAATAAGACATGATCTTTGAAATCGCATAACACTACCAAATCTTTCAAAACCACTTAAAATTCTTGAGATAACGTTCAGAAATACCAAAACTAAAATTTTAATTCCCTCATTAAATTGTATTCTAAGCGTTCAATAATTTTATTTTCGTAACTCTACAAATAAAATGTGATTCATCTGTGAGTTTACATTACATAAGTCCATTTCCGAACCGAATGTTTAGTTGACGTTTTAAATTTGAAATGTCAACGAAACATTCAGTTCAGAAACGATAATTTTGATTAGAATTCAACTCGTGCGTGATGACAGATGCAAAAACATGGGTGGCAGCAAATCGGTCTGCAATTTGTACGAATATTAATGTACCGATAAACTGATAAATTTTAGTTCGGACTCGTATTCGATGATATCAGATAACGTAAAAGTTAAACATTAATTTGACATTGCACGCATTTTGTCATATTTTTTATTATATTATTAGACAGCGGACTACGTGTGTAATAAAGACGCCATAGACACTACGATTGCTACAGATGGGTCGGTATTTTATGGCCAGGATCGTAGGCTTATACTGAATGGAAAATGATAATGGTGAGAACTGATGCTGTGATGGCAGGATAGGAAAGCAGTGATACCAATCCAAGTGAGCTTTAGCTTTTGCACGACTAATGACTAGCGGGTGATGGGTTCAATTCCAGACGTCGACAAAAAATTATTTGTTGCAGGAGGACTTCCTAAATTTATATTATGGGTGAAAATCTTCATACTCCTTAAATTCGGATAATTCATAATTTTCGCCCGAAATAAAATTTAAGGCTTTTGTTTTAGAGAAACCTAAAATGTAATCTTCAAATATATGTTTATATAACAATTAATACGAGTACCTCTTTCTTATAATCAATTTTCATAGATATTAGTTTTATATATAACTATTAATACGGGTTCCTTTATTGGTACCTTCCCAGTGGGTGTTTTGAGAAGGTACAAAAATATAAAACAATAGAAAATATATCATTTCACATAGACTATACAGGCGGTACTTGAGACTCGTCTATGCAATACTAAAGTTTTCACTACATCGTAACGTGGGAAGATTAGACTGAACATAGAAATTCAGTAGACAGATATATGCACCCACGATTAGCCGACATTAGGTCCCATGATGTGCCAGGTGGCAAGTCAGACTTAAGATTTCATATTATTAAACATTGAAAACTTTATTCTTCTGGTATCTTAAATTTTTATTGACTGTCTAAACAAGCTTTTAATATTGTAAACATTTGAAAAATCATTGGCGTTTTATTATATAGATATGGATTTTGATAAGAGTTTATTAGCAGACAAGTTGAGTGAACTGAAAGTGGGTAAATAATCAAATATGCTGCGTCGATTGAGGAAACCACTTATCAACCTCGTTGACAAATCTTTGATGAAATCTAGCGTCAGCGAGATATCTCCTACAAACAGATGTCGTGGACATACCAAGGAAATATTCGCAGACTTCTATGTAACTCACTCGCAATCTTAGTATCAATAAAGCTCATAATAAGACCGTTTATCCAGTATTATCTTGATACCAAATGTTCCATCTTGCCTCACTCAGGGATACATTTCATATTATTCTCTTTCTCGTATATTCATGTATGTTTATCACATCTCCAATAGATAATTTATTCGCTGGAAGATTCACGTCTTCAACCATAATGTGATGAGTAAAAATATTATTCATAGACAATTTCTTTCTTTATTTATGTTGATCTATATATAAAATATTTAAGAAAAATATCTCGCTTATATCACCGTAAGAGTGGTAGTGATTATATGCACCCAGGATAAGATGACGATATTAAGTTCTATGATAAGACAACTGGCTAATCCGTCGCAATATTTTGCACAAATCCTGGGTTTCTTCACGTTCACTTCATTTCACTTCACCGTTAGAGCAGTAATAAAATGTTCTTAATTCATAAAACTCATTGGTATATAGCGGGGTTTGATCCTGGAAACTACCAATGTTGAATATTAAATCATGTATTTTTATATTATACATATTCTATAGAATGGCATCTGTCTCAGTGATTTTTCTTTTTGTCGCCTGTTAATTTTCCATATAGTCATGGTTTTTTCCTCATCCATGCAAAGATTAACACAAATCACGAAAGTCGTTCCAGCTGCTATTTGATTTATAACACATCCTTTATATAATAGTACCTTCACACCTACTATCCCCTAAGGAGTAGGCAGAGGTATGCAAACATATCCACGACTCGTAAATCCAGTAGTTATACCAGAACACCCACGATTAGCTAAGTACTAGGGTCCATAATGTGATAGGTGGCAAGCCTATCGTCACTTCGGGCAGATTCCAATCCCGGGCAATGTTATGCTTATTCAGAATAATCTGAAAAACATTTAAGAAAAGTTGCCCGTTCCGGGAATTGAACCCGGGACCCCACGTGGCTAACAGTCTTAACAGGCGACAGTCATACCATGACACCACAGAGGCGATAAAAATTTAATAATAATAATAATTTAAAATGGCAACTCTATTTATTTATCTGGTATGTGATTATCGATTTATACTTGATTCGTCATAATTAATCTGAAAATATAACATCGCCTGAGATTGAATTCGTGCTCGACAATGGACTTGCCAACTGTCACTTTGTGGGATCTAATATCGTCGGCTAATCGTGGTTACATGAATATGTACCTCTGCCTATCCTTTCAAAGATATAGGCATGATGATATTTTTATTTACTTCCTTAGATAACTGAAATCATAACCTCACCTTTTGCCTTCGCGGGCGGATAAAAATTGACTTTTATAAATTATTCTTGCAATTAATCAAAAACTTAACACAACTTAGTTAAAGTTAAATAAAAGTAATGGTATATTGTACGACACTATGGTGGTAAATTTTATTCACTACATAAAACGCAATAAACAATGTGAAATCAAAAGTTTTATTCAGCCACAGATCGTCTTGCTTCAACCCCTTCTATTCGGATCATAAAGTTGGCGAAACGTACAAAAATGCGAACATAATGCCATTTGCATAATGTTTTAAGCTTTGTTTTTTGATAGAGTCGGTTTCAAATGTCACCGACTAGGGTGTAAAAGTTGCCATTACAAGGGCGTGGAGTGTATTAAAAATCATTTCGCAATTATTACGCCCTTAAGGTTACGACGTTCTGCCTATAAACCAATAAAAATATTGCAAAGGTTATTGTTACGATAATATGTTTCTGGTGGTTTATTTTGGTAAAAGTCTTTCTTTAATCTATACAAATATAATAACCGCTTTTTATTAAATGCGTATGCGTACTTACAAGGTAAATATACCAAATTAACATTTTTTAGATTTTTTTCTGTCTGCCTGCTTATACCCGTTAATCTTGGAAATGACTCGACCGATTTTGACACGAATTTCACTGGCAGACAGCTGATGTAATATATAAAGGCTTGGACTATTTTTATTTTAGAAAGATATAAATAAAAACGAACGAAACTATAATATTATAAGATGGAGAAGTTCCTAGGGCAGGCCTTACCTATTTCTGCCGTCATAAAGATATTGTCGTGTTGTTCCGGAGGGTAAGGTAGCCAATATACTAGTACATTAGATCTAACAACCCGACCACAGAATATCTATGGTGTCTATAGGCCACGGTTGACTCTTAACACTAGGAGACCCGTGTGGTTGTTCGCTGTCTTATTCCATAAAAAATGGTTCAGTCATGTGGAAAGAATGAAAGATGAAATACTGACAAAACAAATATACTTACAATGCGAATATGGATGGCTGTTGGTACCCGAGAGAACTTGCCTGACTTCTCATGAATTTCTCATCACATATTATCCAAGGATGGTGCCAGAAGCCTCCGTAACCAGCATGTTTACATGAAGACATAAGCAAATATGTAGGAATGTGACACTTGCCACTCTGTCTAACAAGAAAGAGACTTGTCGTGAGGATATGTAATAATATCACGAAAATACTTTTGATAAAATACTTATATTTATAATATATATTCGTCTGTACTTTCCAATGACAGTCAGCGTTGAAAAGAATTTCTGTAATAAACGTAGAAAGCTATCGAAGTATGTACTAATTCATATGTAATGGTCTGTGATAAGCTCATAATTTTCACACTATGGAGTAATTTTTCTGTATATTATTTTTAAGAGGTAAACAAGAAATGGGTACACATTAATTTGCGAAAAATTAGAATACATCCTAATTTCAACCTTCAAATTTCAAGCGGCAATATAACCGAATAGTCTTGGTCATAGAGATAAGGATCATGCTAATTTAGTCCAGAGAGGTATATTTCTACATCGTAAAGATAATATTATTTATTTTAATAAGGTCTGTGCCAATCATCATTATTAATTATTCAAAAAAAATTGCCAATAATTTGCAAAATCGATTTTTTTTCAAGTTTACCCGCATAAACCAACTTTTGTATGAATTAAGCAAGATAATATTTTTGTTCTTTCTATATATGTAGAAACTAGATTTTTGCTCGTGACTTCACTCGTATCAATATTATTATATCAATATTATCCCGTTATTTTAATAACATAGATAGCTTTCAAAGAGCAGATTTCCGACTTATAATACATATTGCGTAAAAACATACCCTCTTTTTAATATAGCCGGTTAAAAAGTTCATATGTTTTATTCTTATGTATACCTAAACACTCTTATTGTAAAGTTTGACCCAAATCCGTCCAGTACTTTTTTCGTGAGAGATTAACAAACATCCATACATATATCCATCAATACTTACAAACTTTATTAGCAGATTATACAATGAGTGTGGTCTTATACTTAGTCATTTATTTTTTGTTTTTTTTTTTAAAGTAAAAACATTTAAAAAAATGCAGGTTTTATTGTGTTACTGTGAGTTTTTAGGTTGCATTATCAATGTTTTTTTGTTTTTTTTTTTCATTTAAAATATGCAGCTAAAGTTTATCTAAATTAGTTCCATTACCATAATAGCGTGAGCTTAAATTAAATTGACATTAAAAGTGTTCTATTTTCTAAACTCTTAAATACAATTTAATCTGTGTAAAAGATAAAATCGAATCGCATTCTTTGAAGTTGTATTGATTTATGGAAACGCAACATTATTTCGTAAATAGATTGGTTTAAATTAATCATAAATAGCAAATTTCATTCACAATACTGTGATAAAAAATAGAATTTAAAGCAACAATATAAATAATTCAAATGGTGATATATCAAGGCTTATACATAAAAGAAAATAAATGTAAGGCTAATGAAATATATAAAGATTTATTTAATAACTAGCTATACTTTATCTATATTAAGTAAGCTGTAAAATAGCGTAAAAATATCCGTGACTATTTTCATCGTAAAGAAAATACGCACCCATCTATAATAATTAAAGACAGTAATTAAAATTTGGCTGTTTGCCTACTGCACTAATAAATCTTAAGGACAAAGTATACTCAGGACACAACAAAATGAAGCATGGTCTAGTGAGTGAAAACAAAAGTGAAAGTGAATTAAATAGGCCGGGTTAATATCCCATGTTGGTCCGGGTCCCATGTGTAGAATATCTGCCTTCTCGTTCGGATGGTAAGGAATTCGATAGACTGTTCCCCCTGACTGATTCCCTCGTGTTGGTCCGGGTTCCATTGTAGAATAGGCCAACTGCCTTCAACCAAAGCAGCTCGTAAGAGGCGAGCACAAGGTCTATTGTCACCAACACCGTGACATTGACTAGGTGGTAGAGTCTTGCAACG